>JANRGW010031247.1:0-53160 GCA_024733675.1 Psilopsiagon aymara
CTTGAACACTGCCAGGGATGGGGCAGCCACAGCTTCTCTGGGCACCCTGTGCCAGGGCCTCACCACCCTCACAGGGAGCAACTTCTGCCTAAGATGTCATCACAGTCTCCCCTCTGTCAATTTAAAATGCTTCCCCCTTGTCCTGTCCCTACAGGCCCTTGTCAGAAGCCCCTCTTCAGATTTCTTGTTGTCCCCTTTAGGCACTGGAAGCTGCTCTAAGTTTTCCCTTTAAGGAGACTTCTGTTCTCCAAGCTGAACAAGCCCAGCTCTCAGTCTGTCTCCAGAGCAGAGGTGCTCCAGCCCTCAGAGCATCTTTGTGGCCTCTTCTGGACTCATTCCAACAGCTCCATGTCCTCCTTCTCCTATGTTTTGCTGTCAGAGCTTCAGCTGCCATTAATTTGCAACAGCCACATGCATGCACCAACACCTCTCTAAGCTTTGAAGCTGCTGATACAGATCAGGGACTGGGCAACCTCAAATCGTCTCTCAGATGAGCAGGGTTGGCCGAGTTGTGTTTGTCACCAGTTTCTTCCTCAATGCACCCAGCCTCTGGGCTGGAAGAGACTTTGGGCTTTTAAACACCACACTGGCATGTCAGAGGCTGGAAAAAGCAAAGGTTGAAGAAGTGTTTAATTGATTCAGAAGGGATCTTGCTCACCATTGTAGCCGGTATGCCTGAAAGTATGTTGCATGCTTACTTGCATTCAGTTTTTATATAAAGTTTGCTCTTTTGGACTGGAGTAAATAGAAACATCAAGCGCTGACAGTTGCTTAATCTAGACATTTACCATCAACTTCATTTTCTAGATGCAGAAGTCATAACCCATCCACTTTTCCAGTTTCCTATAGCTTGTTTTAAGGAATGGAAGAAGCTGGGCTTGAAAAGTGCTGATTTTGCTGGCTTTGGCAGCAAAAAAGGCTTGAACGTGCAGTGTGGTTTTGTTGCTCTTTTAAACAAAACAAAGCTGCTTTGTTCCTACTTTCCCACTTGTATGTTTACCTCGGATGCTCCTCTTTTGCTGTTCACTACCTGGAGAGAGTAAGAAACCATTCTGGAGGTTGGCTGTCAAAGGATGTTAATGCGATCATGTCTATTTAATCATCTTGGTAAAGTGCTGAGCCTGGCGTGTTTGTGCTGTATTTATTCTGCTCAGCTCCTGCACTGGTCCATGAGCATGTGCAGGTGGGCCAAAGAGGTGCTGTCAAAGAGAGGGAGGGCATCTGCTACAGGGAGAAACTGCAGGTTACTGGAGAAGTTCTAGTCTGCTAGAGCATCAAGAAAAGCTCATGGTGGAACATTTGTCTCTATAATAATTAGTAGATGATAAAGACGTGTTGATAGGTGTAGTTGCTCACTGTAGGGTGATTTGTAGGGTTTGTATGTAAAGCACAAGGCACAGAGTAGTGGAAGTATCTGGTGGTATCTGATCTGCTCTTGTTGCCATGTTAGCTCTCTTGGTCAATAGAGACTTTTGCAGGCTTTCCCAAGAGAGTCCTCATGGGATGTAGGTGAGGCTGAGAGTTAATCTGAGCAGTTGTAAAACCTGAAGAACATTTCCCATTCCTTCACAGAATCCTAGATCCCAGATTGGAAAGGACCTCAAGGATCATTTGGTCCAACCTTTCTAGACAAAGCATGACCTAGAGTAGATGGCCCAGCATCCTGTCCAGCTGAATCTTAAAACTGTCTAATGCTGGGGAGTCACCACTTCCCTGGGGAAATTATTCCAGTGGCTGATTGTTCTCATGGTGAAAAATTTTCCTCTCATTTCCAACCAGAATCCCCCCAGAAGCAACTTGTGCCCGTCACCCCTTGTCTTTTCAATGTGAATCCTTTTCAAAAGGGAGTCCCCATCTTCTTTGTAGCCACCTTTTAAATACTGGAACACTGTTTCTTTCATCATGAAAATAATTTTCATTCCAAAGTTCTCCTCCTGGAGTGTCATCTGCTCACTGCGAGGCAGCCATGTCTCAGATAAACTAAACCTCATTTTCCCTCCCTAACCTGGAATGACATCCATTGAGATGCTGGCTTTTAAAGGTCACTGTCAATTGCTCATTTTACCCGTGTTACAAATAGGCACTTCTGGTACTGTGCTAGGGCTTGTTTACTCCACATTCCTGTATACTACTTCTCCATCTCTTAGTACTCATTTAAGTCAGGAAACTCTGAATGGTGGGAGTGGAGAATTCAGATGTGTCAGCATTTTATAACTCTGTTATATGCTGTTGCTCACAGCTGCACAAGATCAGGCTTGAGGTCTTTTGAAGTGACTCTCAAATTGTGTAATCACAGAATGGTTTGGGTGAGAAGGGACCTTAAAGCTCATCCAGTTCCAGCCCCCTGCCACAGTCAGGGACACCTTCCACTGGACCAGGTTGCTCCAAGCCTTATCCAGCCTGGCCTTGAAAACTTCCAGTGATGAGGTATCCACAACTCCTTTGCCTGTCATCATGAAACCTCAGATCTGTCATTATGCCTGGAAATGCCAAGCAGCCAGACCACTGTGTCCCATCCCTGTGTGATTTGTGCTTCTTCATTGCATTCTTGTAGTCAACAGTTGTTTTAAATTTCGATTTTGGAAAAGCTTTTGGAAGATACCCTGGGTGCCATTGCTGTTGATGTAAGATGGAAAGCCAAGAACTACAGTGTGTTTGGGGCTGCATGTGCTGCCTCTTCTTTCAAAGACAAGCATATAAGTCAACATTAAAGAAAGGAAAATCTGGGCTCGGAGTGCCCTGTGTCAAATATCACCACATAGGGATATTTGACAAGAACAGCCTAAATTTCTTTTTTAATTCCTTTTCTGCAAACCTTGGTCCTTGAGGTGGAGTTTTAATAGCAAGTTGGTGCCTTGTGATGGACTTGGCATGATTTAGGTTATGCCAGCAGGTTTCGAAGGCAGAAGAACTTGAGAGGAAGGATCATTGACTTTAAAACTTGTTCTGAGCTGAGTTTGCCTGAGATGAACCATTTGGAACCTTTTAGCTCAAACCCCTGATTTAGGAGGAAACTTAAAAAGAAACAGTATTTGTGTAACCACGTCAATGCAGAATTGAGACTGAAATGCTCAATGGTGCGAGCTGGTGGTGTCATTGAATTGTCTCAGTGTCTATTCTGTTCTGGGTTTTTTTTTTTTTTTTCACCTTTTCCTTCCCTATCTTCCCTTTCTTTTCTTTTCTTTCCCCTCCCTTTTAATTTATTTTAGTCTATGTAGAAAAGTTCTCAGTTTCCGGTGTTCTGTTAGCAAATATGTTGGAGAAAGAAAATCATCTTGAAGTAGATGGTTCTGTGTGTGATGGTTCTTGTCGGTGAGAGTGGCTGAAGGTCAGGCAGAGTTCCCAGCTTGCTGGCAGGCTGTAGCAGGGGTGCGTGGTTGGGTTGTGGGCAGCAGACGAGTCCCTTGGAGAAGGTTTGCCAGTGGTTCGGGTGATGGATGAGCCACGTGCAAGGCTGGGGCTCGGCGCGGCCGGCAGGGGATCGTCTCCCCTCTGCTCGCATGTTTTCTGCAGCCTTCATAATTAATCACTGTGCCCAGGAGAATGAGCAAGAAAATGAAAGTTGGGCTCCTTGCAGGAGCTCTGTAGCTTCTGCAGATTCTTCGTATTCCAAATTCTTTGTCTTATTTAACTCTGCACTGGAAAGTTGGCTTTACTGGTTTAATTTCCCTTTTTACAGTGATATTCATCAGCTTCTGCCCCTCCAATTCTTTCAAATCTCCTTGAAAGTGAAGAGGTGGAGTGAAAAATGCACCAAAGGCAGAACTGGGGTGTTACACCCAGGTTAATGCTGATGTTCTCATGAAAGGCAGATGCAGCCAGGACAAAGGCATCTATTAATCACTCATTTAACACAGCAGCTGGAATCAAATCCATTGCTGGAGCCGGGCCATTCCAGCAAGGGTGATTTTTTGCTTCTGAAGGCATAAAAATTTGAACAGCTGAAGGGGTGGAATTTGTTGGTGAACTCTTGAGACTTCCCATATTTGTAATTTTATTTTTAATTTTTATGATGCACTTCCCAATTCATAAAATCGTAGAATGGTTTGGGTTGGAAGGAAACTTAAAGCTCTACCATGCAAATACTAGTATCCCTGGACAAAAAGTCATAAAATCATAGAATGGTTTGGCTTGGCAGGGACTTTAGGTCATCTTAGTCCAACCCCCTGCAATGAGCAGGGAAGATGCTACCTGGATATTAGTCTCTAATTTGGTTATTCTGCAGCTGTGTGTATATAGGGTTTCAGTTCTCTGGGGCTTCTTTCCATGTCTACCTCCTTTTTTTTTTTGTCTAGCTCTTTTTCTCCTATCCTTTTCCTCTTTAAAATTTTTTTTTAAGTATTTAGGCTTTTTTATTCCTTGATTATATTCCTTGATACTGATATAACACTGCTGCAGTGGCCCCAAGTATTTTCTCCTGTGCTGACTTTTTCTGGAGCATCATTTGTACATCTCTCCTTCCTGCTAGCACACACTGTTTCAAGTTTCTGGCTGAAGTTTCCTTCCTCTATGTCTTTTCAAGCACTTTCTCCTCCTGTTCTTTGATGTCTGTAGCTGTGCTGTGCAAATCCCATGATGGAAATGGTTTTGATGAAAAGAATTGGAGAACTGAAGTTCCTCTGAGCAGGGCAGCGGAGGAAGGACCTTCTTCAGGGTTCTTAAAATCAGACGTTCAGATGCCACACTAATGACAAAACTGAAAATATCTGGATCTGGATCAAAAGAGCCATTTTACCGCTCAAACATCTTAAGATTCCTGTTTACTTTTATTTATGCTGCTCAAAAAAAGGATAACATCCAGATCTTGGTGGTGCCTGTGATGTGACTCTTGGAGTGAAGATACAGTGAGTTCCCATGCTCCTGCCTGGGCATTGGAGTAGCTGGGACCAAGCCCCACTCTGGAGACAGGTCCCATTGCTGGAAAGCAGAAGGGTGACTATAATTTGGGTTATTTTTCCCCTGAATGGGGTTCCCCTCCCCCAGTTCTATGGTTGGAAGTAGCTGATCTTTAAGGTCCCTTCCAACGCAAACCAGTCTGTGATTCACTGAAAGTTTTAGCCGAATATACCTTCTGTGGTGCACATCAGTGCTGGGGAGAAGACCAGGGTGGGAGTCCTGAACACTGCCAGGATGATGCACAGCCTGATCCTGGATTTATCCCATAGTCATCAGTTTCTAAGTCCAAACTGACATTCAGAGCAGCCCCTTTCCCAAGCCAAAGAATAAAAAAGCTGCTGCTTTTAAATGCAAAAATGTCCCTTTTTGAGGAGTCTGGAGCGCAGGAGGTGCAAGAGGGCTGGTATGACTCAGGTAGAGGAATTTTTTCATACCTTAGTTTTTCCTCCTGAGAAATAATAATTATTCTATGGTGTAGAAGAGTGCTATGAGGTTAAGTTTAACAACATTTGTGGCACATTCAGCAGGGATGGCACTTTATAGGGACACACAGATTAAAAACCTGTGTTGTTTCTGAATAAAAGAAAAAAAAAAGGCAAAATTGCTTTTCATTTCATGAGGTGCATTATTTGCTTTTGCAATCTGAGAGTCCCTGTGATGGGACCGGTTCCGTTTGCAATCACAGCAAGCTGCAAGCGTTGCTGCCCTCGCTCGCTCCCTTGCTGTCGGAGCCGCCTGGCAGGTGTCTCCAGCGCTCGCTCGGCGCCGGCACCGTGCGTTGGGTTTCATTAGCAGCCAGCCAGAGCGGGAATCGAGTGGGAGAAGCTGGTGGCGAGTCCTTTCTCCCGCTATGGCAGCGGCACCGTGTGCCGGCAGGCGCTGAAGGGATCGCCAACCCCGCAGGGAGCACATGGGGGGAGCGCGCGGGAGCGAGCGGGAGCCGGCGAGCTTCACGGCAGCATGTTCGTCATCGGGGGGCTGCGCAGCCGGCGCCCAGACTGGCAGAGCTGGGGAGCTCTCAGGTAAGGGCCGATGGCTGCTTCCCCCTGGGGTTGGTAGTGGTTTGGGGGGTGATTTTAGTGGTGGGTTTGGAAGTGAGCAGTGGGGCTCCTGCTGTGACCCGGCTGGGATGTGGGATGGGGGGGGGGGGAATGGACGGACCTTCACTGTCACTTCATTCAGCATTTCTACAACAGCGCAAAGCAAGCCAGCAGCGTCTGGGTAATGAGTGGTATTTGCATTTTCCAAGGCTGCCTTCCCTCAGGCATTTTACTTCGGATTTCTTTTATGGACTGAACTTTGCTGAGGGTGTTTTCGGTGCTGTGCCCTTACGCGCAGCATTCCCAGCGCCGAATACAGCCACGCGCTTGGAGGAGAATGTGCTAAGTAGAAAATGACGTGTTTCAGCGGTGACCTTGAAAATCAATGTGTAAATGTTTAAGCAGGGTAGAGCTGGCAGGAATCCTCACGGCGACTTGCAGAAGTAAGGGCATTAGTTTTCTAAAAAAAAAAGAATAAAGTAAATGCTTGTTGCTTAATGTTCGTTAATCATTGCAAGAAGTAAAAGCAGCAGATGAAGTTAATGATTTCACATGTGTACGGGTTCCCTTTAGCAAAGCGTTGCGCAATTTGAAGGAGTTCTCCCCTTTTGAAGTTCATGTGGGGTTGCTGTGTCAGTGGGCTCCCACACGAGGTGTTATGCTTGAATTTCTCCTGCCCTTAACTTGCTCCTTAGGTCCAGGATGGCACCCTGCCTGGGTGGCAGCTGCCTTGGAGTTGCTGGCTTACACGGGGTGAATATAAATACAGGTGCTGCCTTGAGCCCGCTGCGTGGGGGAAGGTGTTGTAGGGCTTTCCATGGTAAACCCGACATTGAAAGTGTCTTCATTGAGATGTGAATCACTGTAACAAGCTGGAGTGAAGGAGAAGATTGTTTAGGATTTATGTAAACCTTTAAAACGCTGCATAAATTGTAGCTGGAGGCAGCAGTGCACCTCTCTTGAGTGGCACGAGCGAATTCCCATTTCCAAACCTGCCTCTTTTTTTTCTTCACTTTTTTTTGTCACTGGTGACATCAGTGCATCACTAAATAGCACAAGAAAAGGGTCCAAGCGTTGAGTATTGTGGTGCTGCTTTTGAGTCTTCTGTCTCCATCTACGTTATCAGAGGTCTATTGTTCACCCCTTTTAATTTTTTTGTTTTACTGATGTAGGTCTTCCATCACAAAGGGGCACCGTGGCACTAAAAGAACCTCTTTTTAATTAAAAACTTAAGACACAGACTTAAGACCAGGCAAAGTAGCAGGAGGGATTGTGTGTCTTGAAGATGGGCAAATTGGTTGTAAAGATGGTACTGGTTGTAAAGATGGTACGGAGGGATGATGATTTGCCAAAAGGGTGAGAAGAGCTGGGACCTGAAATCTGAGGCTGACATCTGTCACAAGTTTTTTTTTTCTCTGTGATATTTGCTTTTTAGTATTCTTCTCTGGGCTCTTCTTACGCCATCCTCTAGCAGTTCTATGGATGTGTTGACAATGGTGGTGACCAGGGTGAAATCTCAGTGAACAACATATTGTGGGAAGTCATGCTTCAGCATTGCATCAGCAATGAAGCAAGTCTTTATGCAAGACCTTAAAGCAAGGGAAGGTGATTTTACTTTGAAATAAATCCAGTCCAAAATGGATTTCACAGATGCATGCTCACATTCTCGTATCCAGGGAGTTGTGGGACCAAAATGTGTGGTGGACACAAGCTGCTTGTGTCCAGATGGGGTGGAGACAGCAGGTCCTGTGCTCCTCATACCTCCTGGCTTCTGAGAGTTTCCATGTGCCTCTTCATACCTTGGAGGAGCTGACAGCGGCCAGTCCATCCACCCTGTCCCATCCCAGGATTTACCTGCTGGTTTTTGTCTCCGGTACTGGGTCTCTTGACATGCTGCAGGTAGCTGTGTGCTAAAATCTTGATGATCTCTTACCCTGGGTACCATCAACTTCTGCTATTTTTTAGCCCTTCTTCTGCCCTTTCTTCTTTCTAGTGCTTCCATAACCATCAACCCCATTTGCCCAGGCAGACCAGTCTGAATACTCCGCAGTTACCTGGTTCTTACCTAGCCTTGGTATGGGATGGAAGGACTCTACTCTCTTTGCTGTTGTTGTTGGTCCTGTCTGGAAACCCACAGGAATGAAACTTTTGTTTTGCTCCTCTTGAGTGGACAAATCCAGATCAGCTCTGATATTTGGAGAGGTCACCCTGGACTTAGGGGGGGTGAAGCAAGCAAATAGTTTAGTTCATCAATATATTCTTTGATTGGTGGCTAAGAAGACACAGGATCTGTGTTGCTGCTAGCTGAAGTGGAGCATCTGTCATGGCTTGGGGCTTGCCATGATATTGCCAACCACTGTAGCAATGGTGATGTTGCTCCAGCATCACCAGCCCATTGCTGCCAACACAAATACAGGGTATCCACATGTGCTGGCTCCCAGTGCTCCAGGTTTTCTGTGCTTGATGGTGATATTGAGACACTCTAGTTGACTTTAGATAACCCCGGTCAGCAGAGAAAAGAGGTAGTGGAGGACAACCCCCTTCCTGCAGCTGAGCAGAGCTCCAGCTGGGCATCTTTGGGGTGGAGAGGTCAAAAACATGGAGCCAGCTCATTGATAGATACCAGCACACATAGGGTGTCCATGGTTTGGTGTCTGCTGGTTGTCTGGGGCGTCTTCCTGTGGCTGTTCAGGTAGCTGTGACAGCAGCATTGGGTTAATTCCAAGAAAAGCAGCTAGATGCCTGTTATCAAGGTGAGAGATGTTTTCAAAATAGATGGTTTCCACCATACCCTATTTTTGAGCTCTGATTTAATGCTTAATATGAAGAAATTACATGTAATCAAATCAGCTTTTGCATCATGGTTGCTCCCAGAGTGACAGCAGGAAAGCAGAGCCGGGAGCTGAGCACTTCCTAACAACTTGCCAGCGTTTAAAATGTTCACACTTTTTACTGTGGGCATGTTCATTGCTTAATTAGTTTGACTTTCGTTATCCTTCCTGGCAAAAGCCATCAGGATCCAAAGGTTGTCCAAAGGGCACGAAGTGATGCAATTATTTTTGCTCCTTTTATACTTTTCCTAGCAGGTTTGTGTCTCAAAGTTCGGACTTGGGGGAGTGTGATGTCGAAACATCTTCATGTACCTTGTTTTTGCTAGCAGTTGTTTTGATCAAGTTTTAGCCTGGCTTGTTATGGAAATGTTGGCTATGATGCTGAACATGGTGATTTAGGATTATTTTAAGCATGCTGATCATCACCCACCTCTTTTACTGCCACTTGGTGTTACCAGTGCAGCTACATAAGTTTAAAAACAATACATCATTTCTAATGATGCTGCTCCTTGCAGTGATCCCTGGCTGTTTACAAGGCTCAGATCCATCCCAAAGTGCTGCTCCATCACCCTGGGCCTTAGTGAATAGAGGTGAATTCCCCCTGGTCTCCTTGCATGGACTGATTGAAGCCCTCAGGCACTGAGAAGCTCCAGCCCTATTTCTTCCTCTTTCCATCCCCAGGAAATGAAGATCTCTGTAGCCAGTGGGACTGCAGAGGAGGGGATTGCTTGGAAACTTTAATTGTCAAGACTATGTTTAATTAAATGGGTAGTTTCGACTGTGTAAGTAAAATATTTGTGATTCAGGGTGTGGGCTATGGTGTTATCTCCCAGATCTGATGGTTGAAAGTGGAATGTGTAGCACTGTGCAGGGTTAGTCCTGCTTGCAGTCAAGATCTGTGCTGGGCTCTCTGCAAGAGATGCTGCTGAGCTCCCCATGGGGTCCCATGATGGTCCTTCATTTTGCAGGGCTCTGACTGCCCCTGTCCTCCTCTGGTCTTCATGGGGGAGCCTGCTCTTCTCCAGGCTTTTTGCCAGCCAAGAAGCAGTTATCCAAGGTAGTCTTGAAAAGTTTGTCTTCTTAGAAAAGGTTCTTGATGATGGATGTACAGATGGATGGGTGGGAGAGCTCGCTATCATCAGCCTCAGCTCCTGTTTCTCCTTTTGGTGGTTTCCAGCCAGGGTGAGATCCAGCCTCAGACTGGAACAGGGTTGCATCTACATCTTGAATTTCCTCTTTCGAAACATGATCAGTATGATGTGCAGCCAGATCTTCTCACATGCCTTGCCTGAAGCTCCTGAGTTACCCAGGTAGCTGTCAGCAGCTCCCTTGTTGATTTTTATCTATGTTGCTCTCCAGACCTTCTGGGGTTCGCACACGCACGGGAGGGACATGATGTGTGCATCCATGTCTGAAATTTGTAGGAATTATCTACTATGAAATGCCATTCATGGGCTTGGGTCTATAGTCAGAGGACTGGGAAGGGCACAGGGGCATCAGTTTGCTGCTGGTCAGCCTTACCTCCTGCCATTGCACCACCTGAAGGGAGGAGTGGACGTAGCAGCAGAGCAGTGCTCACAGCTGGTAGATACTTGTCCTTGTGCAGCGTGATCTCCAGTAGCATTTTCTACCCATTGCGTTTTAACCCATGCCTGCTATCCTTCAACTTGTCCATATTTGCCTGCATTATTACAAAGCAAGTGCCTTTCTGTCTACTCAGGCAGCTCCTGAAGTAGTTCCCTACAGGCTGAGTTTTTTGAGGGGCTGGTTGGTTGTGGGACCATAGAACCACAGAATGGTTTGGGTTGGAAGGGACCTTAAAGCTCATCCAGTCCCAACGCCCTGCCACAGACAGGGACAACTTCCACTGGACCAGATTGCTCAAAACCTCATCCAGGCTGGCCTTGAACACATTTCCAGAAGGGCAGTAGGGTTTGTGACTGAGTTTTCCTCCTCCTCTCATAACCCATTTGCTTTTTAAGACCTGGAAAGTATCTTTTTGACGTACTACTTGGTGCTACATTGGCAAAAGCTGTGGTTCTGGAGGGTGATGTGGTTACAGAGAGGGTATCTAAAGTCATGTCGTGACTTCAGAACATGAGTAGAAAAGATGTCCAAGAGACATCAAGCAGGTGTAGTGATGCTACTTTGCTGCTCTTTGAGCCATTATGAGCTATGCTGCCTTGCTTGCTGCCCTGTTAAATCTTCCATGGAGTGCTTGTCTGAGGGAAAAGGGTTGCTGACTGTAATGGAGGAGATGGAGACAGGAAGCTGGAAAGAAACAGGGATGTCTGTGGTGTATTTGGGCAGTGCTGGAAGAGCCAAGGTATGATCCCGCTTGGCAGCATCATTAAGTAAGAAAGTGGTGAGTGAATGAGACTGGTGCTGGGGGTTTTCAGAGGTTAAAACATCAGATGGCTTCCCAGAAAAGAGCCCAACAGTTTGTGGGCACAACACAAGTACTGTAAAATAGGGGTAACCTCTGCAAAGCTGCTGAAGTTAATTGCGTCTTTCTCCCCCCTCCTCCTCCCAGTACATTCCCCACTGCCTTATTTACCTGTTAATTGTATCACATCTAACTGGCTCTGTAAATACCTCAGGGCAGGGATCCTCATGTTTTGGAGACATCTGCTGCAGCTGTGAGTGATGGTAATAAGGGATTAATAATGATGCAACAAGCTACAACTTTGCCTCTGCTGCGCGCTACGGTTGCTGGGTGGGTTGGTTTTATTTTTTTACCTCTTCCTCCATGTGGTTAGTCTAAAACATCAGCTGAGGAGAGAGGGCGGTGTTTTGAAATATAACCCTGACACACATTAAGATAATGGAAAATCAGAGTAAAAACTAATCTGTATTTTTGAAGTGGCATTCCCTGCAGTTTGCCCAATTCCTCTTGAAGAGGGGTCTCTTCAGCCTTGCGTTTCACCCCTTCTCTTTCTGCTTGTCCCCTTGTGCCTTTTCCTCCTGCTTCGCCTTAGCACGTCATCATGTGTTGGGATAACTGTGACCTCTGCAACCTGGAGGCAGAGAAGGAAAAAACTCAAGGAGGACTCTGAAGAGCCAGGTAAGCCTCTGCCACCAGACAGAGGATGGTACCACCACAGGCTGGCAGCCTGGTGATGTGGTATCCTCAAGGATGCATAAGTCCTGATCTGATTTGGTCAGGTTTAGACCACTGAGTTTAATTTTTGAGCATGACTTGAATATTGGCTGATGTCTCAGAGGCAGGTCCTGGCTTGCTGTGTGATCTCAAACTTAGCATCTCACAACCCCAGGGCAATTTCACTGTTTAATGTGTTTTCCTTTGGAAATACTTCCAGGTAGCAGCATCCTCCCCATAGAGCCTCTGGCAATGGGTCCCTACTCTTGATCAGGATCTCTATGTGTTACTATAACGCAAATAAATAGTAAGAAATCCAACCTATCTCCTACAGTATTACCTGTCATTCATTGTTTAACCCATGGCTTTCTAGGAATCCCCCTTTTTTTTTTGTACTTTGCTTCTAAATGCGTGGGTATTTGTAATAAGCAGGAGCAAATGGCAGTTTCTTGGAACCTTGCTCAGGTACAGAATCATAGAATCACAGACTGGTTTGAGTTGGAATGGATCTTAAAGCTCATCCAGTTCCAACCCCCTGCCAAGGGCAGGGACACCTTCCATTAGACCAGGTTGCTCCAAGCCCCATCCAACCTGGCCTTGAACACTGCCACAGCAGTGTGGGGCAGCCACAGCTTCTCTGGGCACCCTGTGCCAGGGCCTCACCACCCTCACAGGGAAGAACTTCCTAAGATCTCATCTCAGTCTCCTCTCAGTCAGATTAAAGCCATTCCCCCTTGTCCTGTCCCTACAGGCCCTTGTCAAAAGCCCCTCTCCAGATTTCTTGTTGGCCCCTTCAGGCACTGGAAGCTGCTCTAAGGTCTCCCTGGAGCCTTTTCTTCTCCAGGCTGAACAAGCCCAGCTCTCTTAGCCTGTCTCCATAGCAGAAGTGCTCCAGCCCTCTCCTATATTAGTGGCCGATCTAGGGTCCCCTCACTCCAGAGTGGCAGGAGGTAAACGCAGCTTGGGTTTGAAGGTAATGAAACCGTAGTTCATTGGATTTGGTGTCAACTGCAGTGATCCATAGCATGATGCTGGTGGCATCCAAGGGGGCTGGTCCTGCTTCCAGCTGGGACATGGCAGGGGGTTGCAGATCAGGATGTTGTGGAGGTGTTTCGGGGTTTCTGCTGTAACACTAGCTGGCATTGCCGATGGTGGTGAAGTAGTTGATTTCTGAAGCAAACTGTTCTGCAGTTGAATTCATGAAAGTAAAAATAAACCTTTTGCTACCTACTCCGTTCCTCTTCCCAAAGCAGCTCCATTCCTTCTCCCAAAGGATCCTGCTGTAATTAGTCTAAAAAATTCCTGTACCTCTCTTGCTATCCTTCTTGGGAAGCTCCTTGATGATCTTGCTCTTCCAAATCAAGATTCATCATCCCAGGTTATTTCAGTTTGAAAATCCCCCTGCTTTGCATTCACTGTATGGATCACATAGGGACCACACAGGCAGCAGAATACTGTATGCAATCCAGACCTGCTGTGTTCAAGCAGCTTCTTCTTTTCACTAGGGTTTGGTCATACTACACCCACTTTGTTGTTTTAATCTTATATTTTATATAATCTTATGTTTTAATCTTATAATTCCCTTTAATTACTTTGTCATTCATGCTGTTCTTTTAGGACCAATTGTAGCTATCTGTCTGCTGAGAAGGTGATCTCAGCTGTGTATAATCCTCTGTTTGCTTAGCTAATTATGTGCAGATAGCTACCAATGCCTTCTAAAACCCCAAACCCTTCATTCTCCATGCTCTGCTGACCGTGTCCAAATATCCACGAGCACTGCTATATCATTACTGCATTCTGCAAAGCTCCCATCCAGTATCTTGCTCAGTATTATCTGACTACTGTTAATTGTTCAAAAAAAACCCCTGTAACACCGCTCCAACCCAGTGAATGACAGTAGGAGCCACTTCTCCCTGTGGCTGAGGTTATTTCTCTCTGTGGTTATTGATTGAAGTTGTGTTTGACCGAGTTTCATTTCATTTCTTGCCTGTATTTTTCAACTCCCTGGGATGCTTCATAATCTGTTTTTATTCTCAGCAATGGTTACATCTCTTCAAAATCTTGTATGCAAAATTCAATAGCTGACTGATCCCTAATTAAGTTAATAAATAGGAAAAGGCTTAGCACATATCCTCTGAGCACCGTCAGCTACCTTTCCCCCACACGGCTGCGCGGTTTAGGAGGTCCTCAATGGTGCTCTGCAAACCTTCTCTGGCTGTGGAAGAGGAGCTCATGCTGGTACCACTCTCTTTGTATCTCAGTTATCATCTGCTTGAGAGCAAGATGTGGTGTGATACATTGCTTATTGTTTGTACTTTCTGAAAACCCCACAGCACTACAGGTGCTCAGGAAACATCAAGGATGCAGCCGTGTTTCTGTAAAGCAGTATCATCAGTAGGTAACAACAATCCTCATCATTTTTGGCAGCAAAATCCTGTAGGGTGTCCTCTAGACACTGGAGGCTTTCCTTCAAGGAGGAGGATAGTGCACCCTATGCCACCTTCTGCAAGAGAGAAGGTGGTCTCTGCCCTGACTCAGCTGTGATGCAGAAGCTGTTGAGGATCCTCAGGTTACAAATGGTCTGTGCAGCTCTGAAACCTGCACAGGTGAAAAAAGCATACATGTGGCTTCAGTTGTGCATCGCTTCAACTCGGGTAGAGGACAAGACAGCTTGAGGATGTTTCTTTAACACCAGAAATCCAATTACTTTCTGCTTAGATCTTCATTCGGTTTTATAAGGGTTTGGCTTCATTTGGAAGAGGCTGTTAATGCTTTACTTTTTAAGCTGCATTTTTCTTTCTGTGTGGTTTTATTTTAATATCACCCTATACAGCCCTTCAAAAGATTTACTTTTGGCAGAAAAGAAACCCAATTCAGTGTTTTGGGTTTTTTTCATTCTATCTTACTAATGGTTTTCCTTCTCTATTTAAAAAGCTGCAGCACAGCACTTAGCTTGTCTTGCTGATATGCTTGGTTACCTGAGGGTAGGACATTAATTGTGAAGGTGAAGCACTCGCTTGCTTTGATGGATTGTTTGCTTTGGTCAGGGGTAAATTAATGGTCCCAGTGAGCAAAACCTTCTGCTTGTGACACCACATTTCCCATCCCTGTGAGCAATGGTAGGACCTTTTGAAATGGCAAAATAGAGGTTTGTGTCTTCTCAAGTCTTTGAAATGCACTGAGAAAAAAAAAAATGCCTTTCAGAAGAGCAATTAGTAACTTGTTTAGTTGAGATGTGCGGCTTGGAGAAGAGTTGGGTTGTGTTTTGGAGCTGGGCTGAAACCCCAAGCTCTCAGTTGTCACTGAAGCATGGTCAGGATGAATGTTTTGCACTGATGATGTGCCCGTGCAGCATCCCACACGATGGGGGGCTGTAAAATTAAGGGACTATTTTTAATAAGAGAACACTGTTTCCAGTTTAACAGCCCCCTTGTGGTGTCCCAGTGGAAATGATGTCCTGCTCCCAGTGCTCTGGAAGGATCCTCTGGGTTGGAAGGTGTGGGAAGCTCTGGTCGACACCTCTGTCCCTGGCCTACATCCAGCCCAGGTTATTGTGCATATCCACACCTTCTTTCATCCTCTTTGTTAGGTTCCTGGCTGTCTGTGTGGTTTTAGGGGGGGAGAATTGGGCCCAGAACCTTTTGGGATACACCTAAAATGTGGGTAGCTGGTAAAAGACTTTCAGGAAGCAGATGGATACTGTAAATCCAGATTGAGGCATGCAAGGTGCTAATGTAGGTGTTTTATATTAAGTTTGTCTGAAGCTTTTTGTCTTCGGCAGTCAGGATCTTATTTATTTTTAATTCTATGAAAAATGTGTATGTGTTTAACCTTTACCAAAATCCTAGTGATAGCCAACACTTTACTATGGATGGTTAAACCCATGATAACCCTGCCCTGTCTGTTAATCCTCAGATGGTTAGATACCAGGCAATCTGACTAGAATTTTCTAACGAGATGGTGATCGAGGGGTTAAAAAATGCACTCTCTTGTATTTTTATTTTTGGTGTGCTCATTGAATCCTGGTTAGCTCTTCGAGCTGTCGCCTTCCAGACTTCCTCCACGGCAGCCAGCCGGCAGCTTGCATCTTCAGCACTGGAGCCGTCAGTCAGGAATTTAGCATCAAGTCTAATAAAATTGATTAATTTATTCACAGAGAAACCATGGCAATCTTTTCAAACAAGCTCTGTAATGCCATGCTTTGGTAAGTGAAAAATTCTCTTCAGCAGATAAAATGTCATTTGGGGACAAAGCCAGAACGGCTTTCCTCTGACTCTTGCTTTTCATGAGAGCTCAGAGATATTTGGGCTCCTGCAGCCCAGGATGTTATTGTACCCATGCACAGACCTGAAGGGTCTCCTGGGCATTTTCAGCCTCATGTTGCACCTGTGCCTCTGTGGTTTGACCTTGTCCTTGTGTGAGATGGCAGTAGACGGCACCAGAAGGCAGTAGACTGTCTTCAGGAGGCCTGTCCAGTTGGAGAGGGTATTGCAACTTTGGCTTTTCCTTGCCCTAGAAGCACCCATGGCAGTGAGAGTTTTTCCAGACCATCATTCTCCTCTGAGATGTGCTATTGGTGGAAAGTTATGATGTCCCATCCCTGGAAGTGTTCAAGGCCAGGTTGGAAAGGGCTTGGAGCAACCTGGACTAGTGGAAGGTGTCCTTGCCCATGGCAGGGGATTGGACTAGGTGATTTTCAAAGGTTCCCTTCCAACCCAAACCTTTCTGTGATGGTATGAGAAATTCACATCCCACTAAGACAAAGGGGTGTCACTCCTCTCAGTCCCGCCTTGGCTTGTTTGACCTTGCAGCCTTGCCTTTTCCTTTCCCAGTGAAGACTGTTTTTGAGGGTTTCTTCTGTCATCTCTCCTCTTCCGCCCACTTAAGTCTTCTCACATTTTCACAGCTCCCATTTGTGATCCTCAACATTTTGGCTTTCCTCTCGCAAACAAATTGAAGGTGGAGAGTCTGAGGGAATAAAATAAACCTACACAGCAGTTTGAGCACCATAAGTCTTAAGGAGAGCTTAAGAGAAGCAGAACAGAGATGGACAGTGGAAACCAGAGGTCCCAGGCAGTGGCGAGAGAAGCAAAGGGGCATCTGTCCTGCCACTTGCAATGACTTTTGTTATACCTGCAGATATTGCTGGTGGTGGAACCGTGCAGGGGAAAGCAGAAGTATTCCAAAGCATTTCACTAAAAGGAGGATAGATGTGAGTAAACAAAATAAAGCAAGAAAGAGCAAAAATAAAATGTGAAGATTTAAAACTGGCTGATGCAATAGCCCTCTTTTAGGTATCTCCAAAGCATGGCTAGAAGTTTTGTCTTTAGATCTGAGGTCTTAGCCCTCCCACCAATCCACCTTCTTGGCATTTTGGGGTTTCTTAATGGGTGTATTTTATATTGAGTCAGCCTATGGTGTCTTCTCTCTGATCCACCACAACACTTGAGTTTGCTCAAGCTCCTCAAACACAAAGGTACAGCTTAATCCAAGAGTTTCCCCTCCCTGCAGCTACTCCCCAGTCTGGAATATCAGTGGGTCTTGCTGGGCTTATGACGGAAGTTGAACAGAAATGCAAGACAGGTCATGCGTGATGGTCATCAACTGCGGGATTTTAAGGAGGACTTTTAGTTTGCCTCACTGCATCATAGATGCTAATTCAGTACACTTTGTGCTCAAAAAGTGGGGAGCTGGTGTGGCTGTCTGGGAGCTGTCAGATCTGCCCTTTCGCACCATACCTTCCCTGAAACATGTTATTTGCTGCATGTCTGGAAGATGAGGTTGCTGGTTGTCCATTATTGGCATTAATGTGGCTGGAGAATTTGTGGCTGCTGGGCAGCACTTTAGGTTTGTTCTTTAATCCATGTATTTGAGGTATGCAAGATATAATGCAAGTACATAAGAACATAACATAAGAAGGAAGTGGAGCTGTTGGAGTGGGTCCAGATGGAGCCACGAAGATGCTCCGAGAGCTGGAGCACTTCTGCTATGGAGACAGGCTGAGAGAGCTGGGCTTGTCCAGGCTGGAGAACAGAAGGCTCCGGGGAGACCTTAGAGCAGCTTCCAGTGCCTGAAGGGGCTGAAAAGAAAGCTGGAGAGGGGCTTTTGACAAGGGCCTGTAGGGACAGGACAAGGAGGAATGGCTTTAAACTGAGAGGGGAGATTGAGATGAGATCTTAGGCAGAAGTTCCTCCCTGTGAGGGTGCTGAGGCACTGGCACAGGTTACCCAGAGAAGCTGTGGCTGCCCCATCCCTGGCAGTGTTCAAGGCCAGGTTGGATGGTGCTTGGAGCAACCTGGTCTGGTGGAATTTGTATGTCTGTGGCATGGGTGCTGGAACTAAATGATCTTTAAGGTCTCTTCCATCCCAAACCATACTGTGTTTCATATGATTCTAGGAAATGTGTTAAGGTTGTGTCTGTATATATAGATAAATAAATCCTGCAAATTCATGAGAGAAGGACTTGTAGCCCAGCATCCCCTTTATAGCAGGTCCATAACCGAACACAACACATCAAGTTTACAGGGAACAGACCCTGATACCACTCCTGAAAAGTTTTTTCTCCTAACTCCATCCTGCTCCCTGCCTTCTGGTCAAAGGTGTTGGGAGTGGCTTTGCCAGGGAAAGCTGGGGCTTGCCAAGTGCCATCTCTGCTGAGGGGTTCTTGTTCCATGGTAGGATACACTGATGCCTTTGCTGCTTGTGATTTACAGTGATTTTTATGAAGCCACATGTGCTTGTGCTGCAGTTTAATTTGTGCTACATGAGAACCTGATGTATTTGTACGTTGTGCCAAATACTTTCTTCTCCCCATGGAGAAAATGGTGTAATTGCAACATGTAATTCACAAGCATAATACGAAACTAGGTGTGTAATGTTCTGTGACTGCGAAGGAATTAGCCTTATTTTGCCCTCTCAGAAGCTGTATAAATTAACCCACTTTTCCTATCAGTTACTGGGAGAAAAGGTTATGCTTCTTGCAGTTCTATTTTGTATCTTATCTCTGCTGTAAACATTGCCAAGCAATGCTTGTTGGTGTTGAGAGACTAGCGGCTCCACGAGGAAGACTGCTCAGTGATGGCAGCTAAATTACATATCCATTTCTGGGTTCACCCCAGTTTGTGTTTGTAACATATTCCCATTATTAGTGCAAAGTGATTGGGAAATAAAAGGAGTAATACATTTTTGCATTGAGGAAGCAAGGTTCCTGCTTGCAGTGTGATGGAAAGCATCTTCTTCCAGAGATGGGACAGAGGTGTTGTAGTGGGCAAGGGTTGACCCCCATGCAGAGCCCACCAAGAGCCCTTGCTCGTGTAAGCAGAGGATTGCCATTTTTACTATCCTTTAGCTAATTTCCCTCCCTGTCGCTGGTCAAAGTGTGCTTGGTGGCCCTAAAAGGAGGTGGGCAACAAGAAAAGCAATAATTTAGTATTCAAATAATGCATACTGAGTCTTGAATTGTCTTTTCAGCACGTTTCTTGCATCACTGCTCTTTCGTTTCCAACACTGTATGTTCATTTATGTCACCTTGCTACCAGCCTTGCTGCCTCCAAATATATTAACCATGTATGAAAGTGGGGAGATTGAGATGAGATCTTAGGCAGAAGTTGTTCCCTGTGAGGGTGCTGAGGCTCTGGCACAGGGTGCCCAGAGAAGCTGTGGCTGCCCCATCCCTGGCAGTGTTCAAGGCCAGGTTGGACGAGGCTTGGAGCAACCTGGTCTGGTGGAAGGTGTCTCTGCCTGTGGCAGGGGATTGGAACTGGGTGAAATTGCAGGTCCCTTCCAACACAAACCTTTCTGTGATTCTGTGAAATCTAAGCAGGACGGCACTTAAGCCCCTATCTTAAAGTGAGACTTAAACCTCACTGCATCCACCGCTATGGAAATGACTACAACCAGCCCATCACCTGGCTGGTGGCTCTTGTTCAGCCCACGTGGGTTTGGTTTTCCCTCCCATGGACCGCTCTGTAGTTGAATGCCTCCATTCTGGTTTTTGGATATGCAGAAATACATGGATGCAAGCGCTTGCAGAGTACGTGGTGACATTTGTGAGCAACCCTGTAATAAGGCAGTTGGCGTGCTTTGGGAAAACAGCTGCTGTAAAAAGAAATTTGAATTTCTATTGGGCTTTTAATGAGGATAAAAACCAAAGTGGTTTCAATACGCTGAGATCTTTACACGGTCTTAAAATACCTGATTGGAGTAATTTTCAAATGAAAATGTGTCGTCATCCTTTTAAGTGGAGTTTTCCCATGGCTGTAGCAAGCTGTGGTGGTAGAACAACTCAGCTGAAATGAAGTTACGACCCGTACAAACTGAAAATATGTGGTGGGTTCCCATTTTACCTCTCACCAAGGTTTCTGTCTCTTCAATGTCTCTCATTGGCTTGCTGTGCTGCTGAAATGAATTGATGCTTAATTTTGTCTAGGATCTTTGGAAAATGGTTGAAATGGAGAGGAGAAAGCCACAGCTGAGAGAAGATGGGCTCCTGTATTGACCTAAGTCTTGGAAGGGAGCCTGGCTTCTCATCAAGAGGAACCTGTGCCCCGTGCTTGCTTGTAGCTCAGTCTGCTGAACTCTGGTGAGGCTCAGGGCCTCCCTGTCCTCTGCACTTGAAGATTGAGCTGAGTTCAAATAGTGAGGACATTGGGTAGTTGCACCAAGGGTGTTCTGCCAGGGACATTGATAGTCCCATGGCAGCAGCATAATCCTACCCTAGTTCCTATTAGCTGGTAGCGAATGTAGACACAGATCAGGCAGGAACAACCTCAGGAGAAGGGGATGAACAAGTATCAAAGCAACACACAGATGAGTTTTGCCAGCAGTGCTGATATCTTGAGCCAGGACCTGTATCCTGAGTGAGCACCTTCTGGGGAAGGCTTAGAAGAACCTACAGGACAGTGTGTTTTAGCAGGAAGAGCTAATGCTTGAAGTTGCTCATAATTAATCAGAAGTATTTCAGAGCTCCAGAAATTAATGTGGAGTGATGAGGTGCAATATGGCACCTTCTGGACGCTTTGCTGGAGCTGGTGGGCTCTATTCCCCTCACCCTGGGGCAGCAACATCAAGAACGGTGACGTGAGGCAAGTCATGCTCTTTAGTTTTCCTGTATTTTTTCTACTTGATTATAAGTTAGTTTCCCTGTTTTCATCTTTTCTTCATGATTGGTTTGGATTTGGTTTGGTGGCCTGATGTTCTTCCAAACAACCCCAGAGCAGCTCAGAAAGTGAATGCTAGAAAGTTAGGACAGGTTGCAGAACCTGTGGGTGACCATTTACTCCTGAAAACCCTCCATGGTTTAAGTGTGATTCTTATGACTTATTTGCTTTACTTTTGGGGTGGGTTTGGGATTTTTTTTTTGGCTTCCTACTTTCTAGCAGTCATCTCTGCGTTTGGAGCCGTGTCACTTGGCCATGCAAGTGCCATGGGGTAGGGTGGAAATGTTTGGATGGAGGTGGGATGCCAGGGGCTTAGAAAATCACGTGCTGTGACAGTCCCTGCCCCTCCGAGCCTGCAATCTAATTAAGACAGACAACAGATGGCTAGGACAAACAGATGTGGGTGAGCACCAGGTAACAAGGGGATGATTGCAATTAGTGTAATAAGCAGCACATCAGTTATCTCCTGTCTGTTGTATTTTAGCTGAGGTGAGTTTTAAAGAAAGCTTGGGAAAATAAGAGTGGTGTGGTGTATTTTTAAAGGTCTCCTTAGGCATCAAATATTGATTCCCTACAGCTGGATTATACATTTTCGTCGTGCTGAGGCAAAACCCTTTCCCATATTTTCCCATTCATTTGTAAAACAAATTGGCTGCTGGAATTATCCGTGGGCTAAAGGGTAATGACTGCTGTGGGTCTGAGAGTTGCAAGTGTGATAGAGATGGTGGTTGTATTAAAATTCACACCTTCTCTTTGGACTATCACCTCACTAAGGAAGACACATGGTCCACAGGACATTGATTTATGCACCCCTTTCCCTTCTTTTTTGTGTTTCCTAGGGATCATGTGGACAGCACACACTTGGAGTGCTTTCATCCTTAAGGAACTCACTTGGATGCATGTCTTTTTATCATCATGTGCAAAATTCCCTTAGCTGAATAGGTTTGATTTTGTGGGTTGTACAACCTGTGTTACCTTTCCAAAGCAACTGATTCCTTGTGGGCGCAAGGTTGATGGAGAAGCCCAGATTTGGAGAGCAAAGTTCATCTTCTCTGTTGTGCAGTATGGAACAGTCTCTGGTGCTCAGAATTAAACATATAGGAATAATGGGGCCCTGGATGGTGGGATTAGCATCCTGTTTCTCTACCATGACATGTTAGTATGAATTCACTCCTTCCCATGGCTGCTCTGCAGAGGACATGGATCTATAGGACTTGTAGGTGAAAGACTTGATTCTTGGTGCTGGCTGACCCACCATGGATGCCATGGGTGGTTTTGAAGCCAAGGGCTACTCTTACTTCCCACAGACACACCAGCCCACACAAGATGGGAATAGACCTCCAGCTCTGTCCCTATCTCCATGTTTGGTCCTGAAGAGGAAAGAGCCCCTGGGAGGTTTAGTGCCAGGTCATGGACCACTGCTGGGTGTTCCATAGCTGTGTGCTAGCTGTGTGCCGGGGCTTGGCACTTCCAGGGTGCCCTTTGCAAGAAGGTTCAGAGTGGTTTGTAAGTAATAAGCCAATTAATTCCCGGGGTTTGCCAGCACCCAGAGAGCTGCTTGTTCAGTAGTCAGTTTTCCATCCTTGCATATAGAAGAGGATACTGTGTGTGTTGTTGAAGTCTGACCCAGTAAGCAGCTTGGAAGAAATTAAATTAAACTTTGACTTTCTCCCTCCATCACATCCACAAAATCCGCAGGCTGAGCATGTCCCCTTGTCAGGAGCGCTGGTGCTATGCTTCCCAAGCTGCAGCTGCTTTCCCTGCCATGAGAGGGTTTGGATCTGCAAGGCTGTGGTTTGTGCCTCTGCTTATCTCTGCAACCTGGGAGGAGTCCCCCATCCCCCTGCTGCAACCCCCTGAGGGTGGGATTAATGAGGCAGAGAAGTGAAATTCATCTTCAGAAACATTTTTAGCTGTCAAAATGTTAAATCTTTCATAATGTTAATCTCTTGCAGATCGGTTGAGTTCTTGATCAGTGGTTTTTAACCTGCATTGCATCAGCAATGTTTTACCTTCTCTCCCTCGCAACACAGCAAAAGTGGGGTATGGGAATTACTTGCCTGTGTCCACCTGACCTATCGAGGTCCTGTCTCCTCCATGCTGGTGGCAGTGGAAAGCCTGTCCTGAGGGATGTGGACATCGCATCCATCCTCCCTGTCCCCTGCCCTGCAAGACCAGTAGGTGGGTGCAGATGCAGAGAACTGAGACGGCGGGCTTTCGCTTCAGTGCATCCCCGAGCTGGCAGCTTTTATTGACCTGCTGCTTCCACAGAGCCAGTGATAATTAAGATTTCTGCATGTCCCACTCATCTCCTAAGAAGGAAAGCAAACGCCAGCCCTCCAGGCTGTATGGACGTGGGGACATCTACTTCCCCCACCACCAAAGTAAATCTTTATTCATCTCCCTCCTCTTAAAGCACTAATGACTGCAGAGATGTGGGCTCAAGACAGGGTTGCTGCAAGCCCTCCTGGTGACCTTGAGTGTGTCCTATCCAGCTTTGACTCAAGGATCATTGTTATTACCATAATGATGGAAGCATCACTTAATGTCAAAAGGGAATGTTCAGGCCAAGACAATAATGGAAACCAAGAGAAACCCAGTTGTGCTTGCATCCTGGGCTGTGCAACGCTTGTTGGGTTGAACGTCCCACAGGGTCTGTCTGGCAGCATCTCCACAAGGTTCAGGCAGAAGATGACTGTTGATCCATGATCATTAGGTGAGAACCTATAGTGGTTAGTACTCTGCATTATGATTCTAAGACAGAGGTCTCTCAGGTTAAGTGAGAGGCAGAAGAAAATGAAGCAGGGAAATTGGGGTAAGGTACCAAGAAAAGAGGAAGGCAGACATCTCTGCAGGCTGGAGCAATGACTTACGGATACAGGGATATCCGCTCCACACCCAAGGAGTGTGGCACAAAACATGTCCTGTGGTTTTGGCAACTTCAGCTACAAAAAACCCAACCTTTAACCAGGACTTTACATCTCCCTCCTCTTTTTTTTTGTTGGTGATGCAGTCAGAAAAAGCAGGTCTTTTTAAATAAACCCGCCCCCAAATTAACACCACAAACAGTAGGTTAACAAGTGACTCACTCTTTGTCACCCATTGCCTCTTCTCTATCCACATCACAGCTTCAGTGTTTCTTCTGTAATCTGTGGAAATTTAAAAAGAATAATAAAAAATAGGGGTTGTTCTGACCCTGGCGATGAGAGGAGCAGCTGATGATGCACTTGTGAGGGGAACAATATAGACATGTCCTTGCGACACTCCAAGTATGCTCTTAATTACCTCTAATTGAGACTGCGTGAGCACAGATGGGTTGTATTTTGATGATAAATAGCTGTAATATGTGGGACTTTTCCAACATTGTTGTTTTCTTAAAAACAGCCAACTAATTGTGTTTCTCCCCGATAGATGTTATTTTGTAAGTGTTTTTTTGGGTCAAATTCCTCCAAAATGTGGGAAATACATTTTAGAAATGGGCAGTTCTGTTAGAAGTAAGTACTTGGTGGCCAGCTTCATCTTCCACACTGTCAGTTCGAATCGCTCTGGCTGTTTGTATCTGCTAGAGGTAGTGATGGCTGTCTTTGGGAAGCTATTGGAAATCCACTGGCATTATTAGGAGAGCAGAAGCATTAAGCCATAGCAATTCACATCCTTTTTCTGTTTTTTGTTATTTTTTATTAATGTGGAAATTGCATTCATATCATGATCATATTCATTGTGTTAGAATACTGATGTTGGGTGGTGCTTCATCCTCCATGTCAAGGCTCTGGTCTCTGCTAGGATATTCATTAGCATCCCAAAAAGCAGCATTTCCTTCAGGCAGATACTCCAATATGGCACGTTGCAGGGCTGATGTTAAAGGAGAGAGTATAGAGTTGGAAATCAGAGGTAGTTTCATCTGCCTGGCCATGGGCAGGTCACTTCAGCTCTTATCCATTCCCCCTCTCCTTTATTTTTCCTTCTGATTAATCTCTTTGAGACAAATTAGTCTCTGGTGAGCAGATGCAGTGGTGCATCAAAGTGGTAGTAACAGCAGGGGCCAGGGACTAGTATTCTGAAGTAAGAACCAGATGAGCACAATGATGTGGATATGGAAAACCACTTTTGAGAAGCTCCAAACCTGGGGATCTGAGAGTGTTGGTCGACAGACAGCTGAACATGAGCCAGCTTATGTCCAGGTGGCCAGTAAGGCCAACAGCATCTTGGTTTGTATCAGCAATAGTGTGGCCAGCAGGATGAGGGCAGTGATTGTTCCCTTGTACTGGGCACTTGTGAGGCTGCACCTCGAATCCTGTGTTAGTTCTGGGCCCCTCACTACGAGAGAGACGTTGAGGCAATGGAGCAGGTCCAGAGAAGAGCAACGAAGCTGGTGAAGGGTCTAGAGCAGAAGTGTGATGGGGAATGGCTGAAGAAACTGGGGGTGTTCAGTCTGGAGAAAAGGAGGCTCAGAGGGGACCTTATCGCTCTCCATAACTACCTGAAAGGAGGTTGTAGCGAGCTGGAGGTTGGTCGCTCCTCCCAGGTGACAAGCAATAGGACAAGAGGTAACAGCTTCAAGTTGCACCAGGGAGGTTTAGACTGGATATCAGGAAAAATTTCTTCCTCAAAAGGGCTGTCAAGCACTGGAACAGGGAGCCCAGGGCTGTGGTGAAGTCACCGACCCTGGAGGGGTTTAAAAGACGTGTAGAGGTGGTGCTTTGGGACATGGATTAGTGGTGGGCTTGGCAGTGCTGGGTTAATGGTTGGGCTCAAAGATTTTAAAGGTCTTTTCCAACCTAAACAATTCTATGATTACCATCCACCATCCTTTATCTGCCTCTGTTTGCTTTCTTAAGCTAACAGAATATTAATGTTTCTACAAGAAGCCAGTGTTTAGAAATCAGATTTCCGGTGAAATGGCCCTGAGCACAGGCAGCAGCAGGCAGGGCTGCCTTTCACCGGCAGCCCAACCCTTGCCCTCCACACGGAACATCAACCCCTGGTCTTGCCCTGACTCAACAGGGCTTTTGAACTGAGTCATTCCCTTTATTTTTAGACTAAATGACATTTTTTGGCTTGTCAGCTGTGCCAAGTTTTGCCATAAAATAAACTACTTTTACAATAAAAAGAAACACTGTATGTATTACATCAAGGGCTTAACTCAAGCCAAGGATTTCAGCTAAGGCTGCAGTGTTGTCCTTAGTTCACCTCTCTAGGGCGTATGGTCACTGTTGCCAAGCCACAGTCCCGCAGTGGAGCATCTCAGTGGGACAGTTGACTTTACCTGCTGTATCGCTGCTCATTTTTTCTTTTACTTCAGTTGCTGAGTTATAAGATCAGGACCTGTAAGAGCAACACCACTTACGGAGACTCAGTGTTTTGGTGATCCAATGTTTTTGTTTCAAGAAGAAGGTTTTAAACCCAGGGAAGCTTGTCTGAACCCTTGTCGAGCCCTTCTTACCCAAGAGCAGATGATGCAGTGCTTTTAGTTTTCCAAACTCCAATTTTTTTTCAAGAGTTTGCTTTTTTTCCCCTTCCTTATATTCGCTTTGGCATCATTCCCACTTGCAAACATGCCAAAGACACAGGAGATGGGCTCAAATCCCTGGTCATGGTTAGCTTGCTGGCATCTGCTCAGAGTTTCTGACTTTGGTGGACAAGCCCTCATGCCCGCAGCATCAATCAGCTGTGCTAACATTGCTAAAATGATTTCAGGAACCTTGTTGGCCTTAGCACTGGTGACAGAAGCATTAGCAGAAACGCCTGTGTGCTGCTGAAAGGCAGGCTCTTTCCCCATAGCGCTGTGTGCAGCGCAGATACGTAGCCTTTTTTGCAGTAGAGGTTTTCAAAGCTGAGCATAGAGGTAGATCGCTAAAATGTGTAACACCCCCTAGTCATAGGGGATAATAAAGCTGATAACACTGGTTTTTACAGAATTATGAAATCACAGAATAGTTTGGGTTGGAAGGAACCTTAAAGCTCATCCAGTTCCAAATCCTGCCACAGGCAGGGACACCTTCCACTAGACCAGGTTGCATCCAACCTGGGCTTGAACACTGCCAGGGATGGGGCAGCCACAGCTTCTCTGGGCACCCTGTGCCAGGGCCTCAGCACCCTCACAGGGAACAACTTCTTCCTAAGATCTCATCTCAATCTCCCCTCTGTCAGGTTAAAGCCATTCCCCTTGTCCTGTCCCTACAGGCCCTTGTCAAAAGCACCTCTCCAGATTTCCTTTCAGCCCCTTTCAGGCACTGGAAGCTGCTCTAAGGTCTCCCTTTAAGGAGCCTTCTCTTCTCCAGGCTGGACAAGCCCAGCTCTCTCAGCCTGGCTCCACAGCAGAGGTCCTCCAGCCCTTGGAGCATCTTTGTGGCCTCATCTGGAGTCAGTCCAACAGATCCACGTCCTTCTTGTGTTGGGAACCTCAGAGTTGGATGCAGGACTGCAGGGGGGTTCTCATGAGAGCAGAGCAGAGGGGAAGGATCCTGTCCTTCAGTGTGCTGTTCACACTGCTGCTGATGCACCCCAGAATGCAGTTAGGTTTCTGGGTTTTAATACAAGCAGTGGGGTCTTCAAGCAACCAGGGAGTGAAGGCAGTGCTCATAGCTGTGTCCATTCCTCTGACCGGGGTTAGATGGAGCCTGTCTGTAGATGTTGTTTGAGATTCAGAGGATTTCCAAAAGCTGGTGAGGATTTAATCATCACCTATCTGAACACAGTGCTGATGGCTTTTGATAAGTGGCTGCCTTGTGCCAGGCTCAGCAGTGGGTGGGAGATGCTGGACCACTGAAGGCATCCCACCATGCTTTCAGGCAGGCTGAATAAAACTTGGAGGTGTGGGGATCTGGCTGTGGGAACTGTGGACATGTCTTCTAGGGTTCATTTTATCACAATCCATCAGCAGTTTAATGCTCGTTAACATACTAGTTTTTTAGAAAGTAATAGAAGAAATGAAGTGAGTTAGATCCTTCTACCCTCTAAACTACCAAGTTCTTGCCCAGGGTCCTGTTACTTTATTTCTCAGGAGTTCTATCTTCTCACAATCATAAACAGTTCTAAAAATTAAAGGAAGAATTTGGAGGGTGGCATTATCCAGTGTTGAACTATTGTGGTTACTGGAAAAAATCACTGAATGGCTCTCGCAAAGCAAGAGAAGCAACATGCACAGCTGGGTTATTTTCTGGAGAAGCTCTGTCCCTTGTTTTAACATGTTGTATGAGGTTATGACTATGCCTTGTAGATACATGAGGTGCCATTTAGGTTGTTTGAGTGGACTGTCCGAGTTCTCAGGTCTAAGAGTACCATGGTCTATGGTTAAAACCTTTTTAATGTACTTCAAGGAGAAGTTTCCAGAAAGAAGCCTTAATTGGCTTTGTTGCCTCTGTTGGGCTTACACAGCATTTTGTTCAGTTAAATATAAAAAATAAAATTCATTATTAAGGAGCATTAGCAGTGTTACAATCCTCATGACTCCTGGACTCCTTTGGTTGCTCACACCTCTCATTTGACATAATGACTGTTTTACCCAACATCTGTTAAAATTACACTCAATAAATAATGGTGAAATGTCCATGTGTTGGAGAGAGCTGGGACTCCAGAGGTGCCTATTGCTGGGACCGGCCAAGGACTGGCTATGATGGGAAGCTCTGCCAGGAGAAGGTTGGGGCTGGGAGGACCATGGGTGGGAGGCAGCCTCAGAGAGAGGTGGGGAAGGGGTTTGTGGGAGGGTGTCACATCCCATTAAGAGATGAGTCAGTTTGCAGCTCTAATTAAAGCCCAGGCCATGTGTTGAGGGGAAAGGAGGTGGTGGGGGAGCAGGAATGAAGACATAATGCAAGGGGTGGAGCATTCTCTGCCAGCCATGAGTCAGAGGAATTGGGGAGAGATGGAAGAGGAGCAGAAGATGGGCTGAAGGAGCAGGCTTGCAGGAGAAGGGAATTAACCAAAAGCAAACACACATAAACAAAGCATTGAAACAGTCTGTGTTTAGGTAGCTGTTAAAATGCTGAAAGGCCAGGAAGTCAAAATCTTTAGGGATAACATGGAACTGCTCAGTCTGTGGTATAAGAATAGTTATGCTGATGGTGAGAGCTTGGCCATATGATCACCAGGGGACACCAAAAGGAGGGTAACATGCCCGCCTGTTGTCTTCCTTTTGCACCGTTTCCTTCACAGACAAGGTATTGATTCAGTCAGAAAGACTTACATTGGGTTAGTTACCTCTTCAGAGGTCACTTGGTCCATGTTTTCTGGCTCCGCTGTGGAGCAGTTGCTCCTTCTGCAGCTGCAAAAAGCTTTAACCTCTCTCTCTCCTGTTCTAGGTGCAAAGTAGGTTAACCAACATGAGTGGCCTTGGGGACAGTTCAACGGACCCTGCCAACCCTGACTCTAGAAAGAGGAAAGGCTCGCCCTGCGACACAGCCCAGAGGTATGAGCACCACTCCCGATCCATCCCCTGCCATGGCTACTTTGTCATTCCCACTGCATCGCTCCGTCCCGTCTGCTTGAGCAGATGGAGCCAGGTTTCAGCCACTCGGAAATGTTCACACTTCCCACCAGAACTTCACTTTGCTTTTAGCGGTGGCTGCGGTGGAAGATGGAGCATGATGGAAATGCAGCTCCCCATCTGCTCTGGTTGTTGTTAGGTGGCAAATGATGATTAGGGCTTGTTATCAAAGTTAATGTATTGATTTTGCAAATTGAGAGCACTCAGAGCATCAGGAAAGCTTTCTCAGGGTGAATTTGGGGCGGATACTTCTGCAGGGTCCACAGGTCATCCCAAGCCTTCTGCCTCTTCACGCAGGATTCCTAAGAAATCCATGGGTTTTGTAATATTCAGAAATTCCAGTGGAGACCCTCCTGCTCCATGATGCAATTACGAGACAGAAAATATTTCTGTCTGAAATATCTTCACTTCTGTGGCTGCTTCAAAGTTCAGCCCACTGCGAAAGGCACCTTTAGCTTATGACTGAGCCTTCCCATCCCAGCTACTCTGCCATCTGATTTAGGCTATGAAGTCCTGAATAGAGGCACTTGTAATCTTCCACGACCTTTTCTAGGCTCGCTGTGAATCCTGGGAATCTCTTTTCATGCTGATACATTCTGTTGGTAAGGGTGAACGTATGGTGCTGACTCCATGTCTGTGCTGCCTGGGATGCTGTTTCGGTCATCATCGCAAAATATTAATGCACTGAGCAAAGCCCAAGTGTATTTTCTAGCACTTACAGCTCATACATGATATTCTAGACAATAAATATAAAGGCTACAGTGTTCCAGTAGAGAGACGTTAAGTGTTTGTTTGAGGATTTCTGTTTATTCTGTTCAGTTCTTGGTTGCAGCATCTCCCTTCTGTAGTGTTCCCACACCTTCTTACAAAGTGGTTCATAGCTTAGCTGTGCCATTGAATTGCAGAAGACATTTTGATAGCACTTCTAGCTGTCTTATTCCTACCAGATACTCTGTAATCATGTGAAATGTTTCCCCTTTCTGGCTGAGTCATTTGAGTCTGAGCTCTTGCAGCCTTTACTGTTGTCTAGTGGCTGGTCCTTGCCCAGAAGGTGGGTTTAAGGTGAAGCCATGGGCCCTTGAGTCCCCATGACAGAGCCGCGGGTAGCAAGGTGGGCTTGGACACCTCTTCCTGAGGGAAGTGCTCTCCAGATGAATGAGCACACACCTAGCTTTGCTTCATCTAATCTGCCTTTGGAAAGCAAATCTCTTGTGGTTTGGTTCCTAAACCCTAAGCACCCCAAGAAAGTCTTCTACAGCTGACACCAGGGGTCTTTCAAAATATATAGGGCAAGAAATGAACAGATTGATACACTGGAGGGAAGGAATGCAATCCAGGGGGACCTTGACACGCTTGAGATGTGAACCATTGCCAGCCTCATGAAGTTCAACGAAATGAAGTGCAAGATCTTGCAGCTGAGTCGGAGCAGTCCCAGGCACACCTATAGGTTGGGCAGAGAAGTGATTCAGAGCAGCCCTGCGGAGGAGGACTTGGGGGTGTTGGTCAATGAGAAACTGAACATGAGCTGGCTTCAGTGTACATTTGCAGCCCAGAAACCAATCGTATGCTGGGCTGCATCAAAAGGAGCGTGACCAGCAGGTCAGGGGAGGTGATCCTGCCCATGATTCCTCTCTGGTGAGACCACCCTGCAGTGCTGCATCCAGCTCTGGGGCCCCAACATAAGAAGGACATGGGGCTGTTGGAGCAAGTCCAGAGGAGGCACCTCCTGTATGAAGACAGGCTGGGAAAGGTGGGGAGAAGCCTGGAGAAGAGAAGGCTGTGTGGAGACCTCATAGCAGCCTTCCAGTATCTGAGAGGGTCCTACAGGGGTGCAGGAGAAGGACTCTTCATTAGGGACTGTAGTGACAGGACAAGGGGTAATGGGTTCAAACTTAAACAGGGGAAGTTCAGGTTGGATATAAGGAAGAAGTTCTTTACTGTGAGGGTGATGAGGCACTGGAATGGGTTGCTCAGAGAAGTGGTGAGTTCTCCATCCCTGGCAGTGTTCAAGGATGGGTTGAACAGGGCCTTGGGCAACATGGTCTTGTGTGAGGTGCTCCAGCACATGGCAAGGGGGTTGGAACTGGATGATCTCAAGATCCTTTCCAACCCAAACCATTCTATGATTATGGAGAAGCAGAAGCTTCTGGATGAAGGATTCTCTGTTGTCCAGGTGCGAGTTTTTACACCTACAAAGCACCTACAAGCATTTTTAGAAGGGTTGACCCGAATACTTGTCATTGGGTTGGCCATCCAACCCCAAACATTGGAGCTAAAACACGTTACCAAAATCCGGAAGAGAAGTCCTCACCAGTGCTGCATCTTCTTTCTTTCAGACCATCTCCCAGCTCTCAGCTGCAGTGGGGAGGGACCTCAACCCTTCTCCCTGGGCTGGCCAGAGTCCTCCATGATGTACTCCACAGCAAAGTGAACTTCAAAACTACTTTGTTAAAACCTAGAAGGTTTAACTATTGCTTTTGATGATACTTAGGAGTCATAAAGAACAGCCCACTGCCATAATATTCTCATGATGCTTTTATGTAAGGAAAATTGGCCAATTCTCCCTCCTACAATTTGAAAGTTGCCACAGCAACAGCAACATTAAGAGTTTTCATGAAATGAGCTCACCCACAACAGGGGGATTTTTTTTTCCTTTCCCCTCTGCTATTGCTTTTTGCTTTGCAGGGAGAGATAGGAATTAATTTAACCTTAACTTAAATACTCACTCAGCTCCTTTGACAGGCGTTTGTCTGCCCATTGCTGGGTAGCACGCCAGTGCTGGCATCACCAATACCTCTGCAAAAGGATGCTGAGATGCATGGCTAGACCCTGCATGTGCAGCAGATAGACTTTCAACCTACCTCTGTGAAGCTGTTCTTACTGCCTGTGACCCCTTAGTTCTCATTGGCAGCTGTCTGATGGGGAAGTGAGGGCTCTTAAACCCTCCCAAACCCATTGCAGAGGCATTTCTAGGTCACACCATATGTATCCCAAGGAAGGTCTCACTCATGGGCTTCAGGTGACCCAAGCAGAAACACAGCTTGTGTTCTTCACACCCACAGATGTGTTTGTCTTTAGTTTTTAACTTTCTTTTTTGATCTAACTGTTCTATGGTTTTATGATTCTGCTGCTCTGCAGTCATCCCTGTCTCTCCTCTGGGCAGTCACGACATCTGGAGAGACATGAGCAGGAGGAGAAATGAGGGCATGGAGAGCGAGCTTGGGAGGCAAGGGGAGGTTCGTCATGGAGTAGTCATGATGAGAGCAAGTTTGAGCAGTAGAAAAATGCCTAAGAGACAATATCTACCTGGATATTGAGCTAAGGAAGTGGAATTAGGAAAAAAATCAAGAAACATCTGTACAGTCTTCCTGGGGAGCTCCTTAGAGGGGAGGGCTGGTGGTGCCTCTTCTCCCTGTGAACAGATATGATTTCTGAGAGTACCTCTGTAACCTTGCTGTTATCAAAGTATATTCATGCTTTGGTTGGCTTACACTCTCAGCAGAGAAAATAAACCAAACCTCTTCTCAAAGACTTCAGCTGTTAGCAGAGCTTGTTTTACCACATAGTGCAACCCAACAGCATCTATGGTGGGACACAAATCACCTACTGGCCAGACTTCAGCTTTTGTAACCAGTGTTTTCTCAGCCTCTGTGTGAGTGGTCAGCCTCTTTGAGGGCAGGAACATCTCCCCGTGCCTACAGGCATCTCAGCACCTTCTTGGTATCTAGTAAATTTTGGGGATTTTCAGGCAGTAATTCTTAAAAAGAGTGCTGGGCATCCTGTGGAGGTTCCAACAAAATATTAGGTGGCTTATTGAAAACGAGCCTGATAAAAGGCATCCCAGGTAATGCAGAGCCGTGTTGGGCATTTTGTGGTGTTCTCATTTCATCCTGCGGTTGATGTAGGAGAAGGTTTTCAGGGAAAGTGTGTCTCTGTGTCTCTCACAAATGCACCTTTCATTTTGGTGGTTCTGATGCTTGCAACATCTTTGGTAAAGGAATATGTCACAGTGTGGCTTCAATGATGGCTGTGCCATAGCGCATACATAATATATTCTCAGTTCCCCAAATTTACAAAGAGTTGATGGGAGAGCATTGGGCTTCTTCAGCTAAAAGGAAAGCTGCTTTCGCTGGGATGAAAAGGTTGATCTCATGAATATTTTTCATTTTCCTTTTGTCACTGTTGATTCCAGTGTTCTTTATGAACTCTGGTGGATGCTGCTAGCTTTTATGTATGAATTTAGAATTAAACTTGGCAACAGCTGGAATAGTGGCTATAGAAGAATGGGAGACTGTATGTAACTCTTTTATATTTATATATATAATTTATAACTATATTTGAGAGGAAGACACGAGTCCTGAATGATAGGGGTCTGGTTTTGTTAGGAGTGTCTGGCTAGCCCTATGAATTAATTTTGAATATATGCATAAAAATAGACAAAGGGCTGAATGAACTCCACAGCGTTTTGCGATATTTGGATTATAGCATGGTCATTGCTCCAACCAGGACTTGTGTTTTTGGGTTCTTATCTGGTGCCCAGGTGCTACCAGATTGGGAAGTAGGAAAAAGTCATTAATGTGATTTTGAATTTTTTCCCCTTCTCTAACAGCAATGAAAAGCGGCGACGGGAACAGGAGAACAAATATTTAGAGGAGCTGGCGGAGCTGCTGTCTGCAAACATTGGGGACATCGACACTCTGAGTGTCAAACCCGACAAATGCAAGATCCTAAAGAAGACGGTTGACCAGATCCAGCAGATGAAGAGGCTGGAGCAAGGTAAGGCTGCAATTCCTGCTTTGGCTTGCCAGAAACCTTCAGAGCAAGAGCATTCTCCTGGTACCCTTCAGACACTAAACTGCAGCGAATAATCATGACTTAATTGATGAAGAATCATGACATAATCAGTCCATTGGCAGTAATGTGGAAGCAGTAATATGGAAGGGTATGCTTCGCCTCCATTGCTTGGCTTGTTTGAGATGCCACCTCTGTTTCTGGGTCAAGGTGGCATTTTACTCTGTTTATGATTCATCCTGAAATTACTCCGTAGATTAAAATAATCAGAAGTGCTTGCTAAGTTTCAGAATCAGGCCCATTAAGGGCTTATCAGTAATACTGCTGTTAACTGTGTGCCAAACCCCCATTTTATGGCTGGGTAAGCTGAAGTACCGATAGCTTGGTGACACTATATGTAGGAACTGATGAAGAACCATGTCCCCTGTTCTCCTGCCAACCAGATTAGAGGGCACATTAATCCACCTCCAGCCTATGAATAGAGAAGAGATGCTTGAGAAACTGTATAAAGGTTAAAATTCACCCCAAGTATCAACTCATAGACTGAAATGCGGAAGTCCAAGGGCTCAAGCAATGCGCAGGAAAAGGGATGAGGTTTATTAAGGAGGGAGCAGGATTTGTTCAGGTCCTTGCAGTCCCAGCATCTGTCCTTGATCTGCTGCAAGTGGGCACGAGCTTGCTCTGGATCGTGTCTGCTAAGTGCTGCCCATCCTGGCACTCAAATCCTTTGTCCTTCGTACAAATACTTTTTCCTTCCCACAAAACGTTCTTCACGAACAAGGTGAATCCCACGTGGTATTAGCGCTGAGAGCGTTATCATCCATCAAGTGTTGCCTTTGCCAAAGCTCCCACCGCATGCTCCAAGCAGAGCAGTGTTGCCTGATAAAAGATGTTAAATTTTTACCCAAGCCCGTGACTGGGACATGGGTGCACAAGTGCAGGCACTCCACAGGATCACAGGATGGCTTGTTCTGGAAGGGACCTAAAAGCTCATCCAGTCCCAACCCCCCTGCCATGGGCAGGGACACCTTCCACTAGACCAGGTTGCTCCAAGCCCCATCCAGCCTGGCCTTGAACACTGCCAGGGATGGGGCAGCCACAGCTTCTCTGAGCACCCTGTGCCAGGGCCTGAGCATCCTCACAGGGAAGAACTTCTTCCTAAGATCTCATCTCAATCTCCCCTCTGTCCCTTTAATCTACTTAAAGCCATTCTCCCTTGTCCTATTGCAAGCCACACACTACTGTAGGGCCTCCCAACTCACTGTTATTTTAGACACCAAATTTTGGGGCAGAGCATTCGGTTCACGTTGCATGGGTATTCTGGGCTTTCTGATGAACCAGGACAACCGCTTTTAGATTTCATTCACATTGTGCCTGGGCTCTGAAAGGAGTTTGGTAGCGGGTGAGTACGCCCAGGTTCCTGCTCGCTGTTCATTAGTTTTCTTGACATTGCACAGCAGGGCTGAACATTAACTAGGACAAGCGCTACTTAAAAATATTATGCCTTGAGCTTTGCTCTGTATTGCCGGCTTATCTAGTGCAGTGCCAAATCACCAAAGAAAAGAAAACTTCACCTGTATTTGTTCTTAGCAGTTTACCATGAGAGCATTTCACATGAGGAAGCAGAAAAACTGGCAAGAAGTCAGAATATTCGTGGCCAGAGACAATTGTCTGTCCTTGTAGTTATATCAAGTGCTAGGTGTTGTGTTTCCCTGCCCATGTCCTTCCTCCTCCTCCTCTCTGTTTCGCAGCCATAAAGATGATTAGTATTTGCTAACTGCTGAGGATGTAGTTTTGTTGCTAAAGTATTGTGAACGGCAACATAACCCTGCAGCACGTGGCCATGCTCCTTCTAATGCTCTATAGGTAAACCACCTGAAGACGGGATTTCATGTAACAGATAGGAGCTGGGGAGTTTGGACTTTGCAGTGATGTGTTTCAGTGGGCTCAGGACATCCTGGCAAATCACAGAATCATAGAAATTCCAGCAAATGATGCTGCTCAGCCCAGTAATAATGGGAAAAATGATGCTAAACCTTGTAGCAGAGCAGATTGCAATGAAAAAACAGGCAAAGTCCTGTTATTAAGGTAATCCATAACGTGCCCAACATGGAGCCAGGGGGCTTTGGAAGGGGCAGGTGCAGGTGGCAGTGCCAGGGGAGAGGGGTCATCCTGGGAGCATCCTCCCCGCTGCCAACCCTGGAGGGTTTGGAGGTTACATCCCGACGGCTCTCTCCCCCTGCCTGCCCCTCCAGCACAGATCGTCCTCGGTTTTAACCTGCAAAGGGGTGGAGGAGCCGGCAGAAGCTTGCAGATGGATTGCACGCAGGGGCCAAGCCCTCCCTCCCATCCCCCTGCCTGCTGGGCTGCTATTTAAAGTATGAAGCAAATGCGTTTAGAAAAGATTCCTAGGTCTGGACATCTTCCAATGTTAGCAATGTACAGTTGGCAGAACAAGCGGTTGCGGCTGTGGCAGCAACCTGAAATTCATCTGCCAAGACAGCAATAAACGCAGCAGAGGAAGAGGCCAGACAGTTAATTTTTCAGCCTTTGACCGTCCCACAAAAGTTCTTTTTGATTTTTGAGTCAGTTGGTTTTAGTGTTGGAGCCCTGGGCTGTGCCGGCACACGGTCACTTGCTGTGGAAGAGGAGAAAAGGCCCTTAAGGTCTCCTGGTGTGGAGGTCAGCAAGGAGAAGATCTCTCTGAGCATCCTGCCTGTGCTCTGCAGGGCAACAGTCTGTCCATGTGGACCTCGCTCCCCTTTGTGTTCAGATTGGCATCATTCCCAGCACCTGGATGCTGGAGGTCCTCTCCTGGGGTTGGTCCTCTGCTGAGGAGCCATACTGTGAGGCTGAGCTGATGTCCATCCATCATGTGGAGGTGAGGTCGTCCAAGGTTGCTTTAATTCAGAGCAGTGCTGTTGTGATCAAAACCCAGTGGGTGGAGGGAAGCTGGACAGCTTCGCTGCTTGACTTGCGTCACTCTTTGGCTTATAGGGTAAGCAGAGGTGATGTAAAGGCTGGTAGAAGAAGCCATCAGGGCAGCGCGGTGGAGCTGGGCTGGAGTCAGGAGGCTGCAGGACAGGGAGGAGGCTCAGTTGGCACTGGAAGGTGGATGATGTGTGGTTGAAAACACACACACAAAAAGGCATCTTGTTCATAAGAGAGTGCAGAAATGAGCAGAGATATAGGAAAAGCTGCACTGATGCACTGATCCCACTTGGTTTGTTTCTTTTCTGTAAAATGATGTCATAGACTGAATTATAGAATGGTTTGGGTTAGAAGAGACCTTAGAGCTCACCTAGTTCCAGCTCCCCTGCCATGGTGGAACACTAGACAAGGTGAAACACTACATCAGGCCTTGAGCACTGCCAGGGATGGGGCAGCCACAGCTTCTCTGGGCACCCTATGCCAGGTCCTCACCCCCCTCACAGGGAACAATTTCTTCCTCAGATCTCATCTCAGTCTCCCCTCTCAGTTTAAAGCCATTCCCCCTTGTCCTGTCCCTACAGGCCTTTGTCAAAAGCCCCTCTCCAGGTTTCTTTTCAGCCCCTTCAGGCACTGGAAGCTGCTCTAAGGTCTCTGTGGAGCTTTCTCTTCTCCAGGCTGGACAAGCCCAGCTTTCTCAGCCTCTCTCCGTAGCAGAGTTGCTCCAGCCCTCAGAGCCTCTTCATGGCCTCCTCTGAACTCACTCCAGCAGCTCCACATCATATTTTTTTTTTTTTTTTTAATTGAATGCCCCAGTTTTGGGAGGGTAAAAATTTTGGTTTATGGAAGGGATGCAGATACCTGACAGAGGTGGGAGTTGGCAGAGGAGCCATCTCATCTCCCTTGTAGAGCTCTCAACCTTGCCAGTGTCCTTTTTAAGATGAAGCCACCAAGTCTTTTCCCAAAAGCCCTCTCCATTGATAGGCTGCTTAATGTCTTTCCTGAGCAGGAGTATAAATGCAGCACCTTAATAGAATAAATCAAATAGTATTGAGCTTTTCATTACGCCGCCTACAAACTCAAGCAGCTGCTGAGAGTTGCCCTTGAAACACCTCGTAAGGCACAAGTGACTCTACCACTGTTGGCATCCAGGGGACTTCCTTCCCCCCATCCTTCCTGCGTTTGCTCATCGCCACTCATTGGCAGTCACTCCCGCTGTGCTGCCGTATGTTCGGCTTCTGCGGGAATCAGTGCGCAGAGCCGGCAGCTACCTGGTCCAGGAGCAGCCGCAGCACGGCTCCCAGCCCCGCCAGGACACATGGGGTGATGCTCATGAATTTCTGGTCCTGCAAGGTCCAAAAGCCCCAGCAGATTTACTCTGCAGTTGCCAAAATAAAGGATTTATTCTGTACTTGCTTGGATTTGTGCAACTTAGCTCATGTCATGAAGGACTCTGAGTCACTGCTTGTCTTTGCAGTGCAAGGCTTCTTGTGGCAATGGAGGGTTGAATGATCCCATTGATGACAACTTCAGCCCCACTCCAGCCTGGGTTTTCAGTGGTGGAGCTGCTGAAGTTGTTCTTATAGATGTGTAAGGAAAAAGAAATTTAGATCTTTATTAAAGCAGTTTTATACTGTAGTCATGCTACAGAATAATGACCTGATTTGGGAACATTTTAAAAGAGCAGTAGGCAAACAATTAGTTTTCTTTCCTGAATGTTACTGCATTAACCTGCAAAGAGGACCCTCAATTTTTAAGCTGAGTTACTTTGGGCAGGGAGTGGAGAAGGCTCTTTCTTGAAGCTTTTACTTTAATAATTTTCTGGGGTTTTAGGGATGAGAGTCTTTCTGTCTCATTTCGGACTGCACAAAAATTCCACAACTTGATGGAAGTGTTCTCTTCCGAGTCCAGCAAAACCATGGAGTAGTTGTGTCCTCCTGACTATTTCTTTGTGGCTTTTCTTTCCTGAAGTGTGGCCATAATAAGATGGGCTCCTTCAAGGAAGTTTGTGCTCCTTTGTCACCAGGGCGCACCCAAAAAGAAGAGGATCCTTCATTTAAGACCACCTCCCATTTGGAAGTTAACCTACTTGGTGAAGTAATTTTGCTTTTGGGTAGAAACAGTAGGTCAATTAAGTGAAGTATATGAAATAGTTATTGATTTTGGCTGCTCTGTTGCATATGATCAGTGGGCTGTCAGTGGCTTTCCTCTAATTAAGTTTCCCTGCTGTCTTGTCATATGCATAGATTCGGCTCTGAATTATTCTGTGATATACTTGTACAGCTTCTAGTGGGGAGATATCCTGAGTCTTCAGTGGGACTGAGACTTCTTCAGAGTGTATGCAGAGTTTCTTTTTGGGTTTGGGAATGCTGACATGTGGTGAGCTTTAAAAAGGAAACAAAAAAGCTTTGGCTTTGTATTTAGTGGTGGTCAAAAAATGGTGAAGTGGTGGCCTGGGAAGAGGCTTCTCCCGCAGCCTGCAACAGCAGCATGAGGTTTGGGGAGGAGAGAACTTGTTCTTGGGCACTCATTCAAGAGCCCCTTCCTGTCCCAGCAGCTGAGTGATGTGGTGGGTTATTAAAGATCATAAAATTACTCCCCTAAAACCATGGAGTGAATAATTGCATGCAGTGCATGGAAGCAAGTTGCAGAGATGAGGTCCCTTGACGAGCCTTACCCCAAGGCAGAGGAACCCAGTGCAGAACAATTAAGGGTTTTCAGTTGGTTTCTTCTGCCCGGGTCCAGGCTCCCATGTTAATGTCAGTCCACATGATTTTGTGTCTGCAGTTCCTGGGGATGGAGCTCTACGTGGGCTTTCATTTGCTTTGAGGAAATATCTAGCCCATGTCCATGTTATTGAGTCTGCAAAGGAGCTGGACATATCCAGTGCAGGAGCAGAAGGAGCCTTTGGGAATTTCTCCCTTGCTTGGCTTTGTTTTACCAGGATAATGTAGTTAAAGCCTTAAGGCATTTCTTTTTTCTGTTTCAAATCCTCTTAAATTGGCTGCATATCCTTCTTTCACAAGCTCCAATTTGAATGCATCTTTCTAGACATGCATTGAAGCACAGGCAGTATTTCCAGTTTCTGATTAAACTTCTCATGTCCTTGGAGCTGCTGCCTCCACTCCGCCAAGGGAAAGTACCTTCTGCATAATGTGCTCTGCCTTGTTTATGTTTGCATTGTTTCTTGCATTTTATATTTTGAATACTCTTTCATTTCAGCCCTTCCCTCTCCCCATATTGTAATCTGATATCCTCTTAGAGAAGTCTAACTTTTTACATGGCAATCTCTGTCCGGCTGGAACCATCTCATTTCCATTTCTGATAGTGGTGCTGTTTGACAAATGGCCTCAAAGCAGAGGCAGCTCTGGGGTCAGCCCAGGTTGCCGAGGGCTTTACTCAGTTGGGCTTTGGAAGCCCCCAAGGATGGAGAAGCATGAGTGCTGGGGGCAGCTTGCTCCAGCACTTGGCTGGCCTCATGGTGAGCAAGACTTTTCTCCTGTCCCACCTGAGTGTCTCTTGCTTCACTTGTACGCATTGCTTTTCCATCTTCTCACCATCCATTCCTGTGAAGAGCCTGGCTCCATCACATCTGCAAATTCTGGTAGGCATGGACAAGCTGCTGTTAGCTGTCGCAGGGCCATCTCTGCTCTAGGCTGAGCAACCCCTTCCCTTGGTCTCTGGTCACAGGATCAGTGCTTCAGCCCTGACCATCTTGATGGCCTCCGCTGGTCGTACTCCAGTGTGTCTTACACTGGGGTCCCAAGACTGGATGCAGTATGTGATAGTCACCTAGATGTGGTACCCAGGCTGGCCATGCAGATGGAGCAGATTGAAGAAATGAGCCAGTGGCCACTCTACCAAGTACAAGTAGCCATCAGGAGAGCCGACAGAGAGAGAGATCCCAAGGACTCTGGAGGCTGGGGGTGTCCTACTGCGTTCCCACATCGCATCTGAGCCTCCTTCCTTGGTGGCTTGGAGAGCTGCCCTAGGTGGGTGTTGCTGCCAGGAGGGCAGGTGACAGCACGCTTGACTTGGTGGCAAAGAGGAGGCAGAATCTGCATTGATGCCAGCTAAAGGTGGATCATCCATCATGGCTTTGGCTTCCTATGGTGTTGCTAATCACAGTAGCAATGGTGATGTTGCCTTGCATGCAGAAATCAAGATAAACTTAAAACTGTTAGGATTCAGAGACTTCAAGTATGATTTTTGGTAGCTTTTATGTGTTGAGTCAACACAGAGGTCATTCAGTGGACCCAGAAGAGGATACTTTCATGTCGAGGAAGAACAAGTTGCCATTTTTGCATAGTCAGAGAAGAGATGGAAACCCCATTACTTGGAAAGTCATTAAAGTGAAGAGTCAAGAAATAGCCTAAGCTCAAAGCAGCCCAGCTTTTAAGGCCAGGGATGTATTATAAACAGAAGTTTAGGTCTAACATTTGAGGTTTGACTGAAGAACAAAAGCAAGCAGCAGAATGGCATCTGAGGGAGCAATGTAAGTGGAAATGTCTCCTGGAAATGGAGTAAATGAAAACTGCTTTAAGGGGTTTACATTAATTAAAGGGTTTTTTAAATTAATTAATTAAAACCACATTAAGGTTTGTGTTAAATCTAAAATTAGATTGGAATCTCTTCAGGCTACAACTGTCAGCCTGGTGCTGTAGTCTCCTCTTTAAATGCATTGACTTTATTGGAGTTATCCTGATTTTTTTTTGCTTCAAGGGAGGTCAGAAAAGGGGAGTTTTGCTTTTGCCTTAGAGCAGTGTTTTGCAGACTCTGGGTTCCTCCACCTTCATTCCTCAGGTCAGGAAGGACCTTCTTGCCCAGGTGCAGGAGAGGAAGGCTCTTTCTTCATCCCAAATCTGGCGTTTGGGTTAACCCCGATGGAGCTGTGCCTGTTACTAGATGGAGGAATGCACACCACTTTCATCCCATCCCCGTGGCCAATTTATCATCTTATCTTAGAGACAGAAAACCAACCAAACCCTAGAGGCCAGATCAGACATCAGCAGGGAGGGGGAATTCCTCCTTCGCTTCAGTAGGTGCCCTCTGAAAGCCCTCAAGTGTGAGGCTGGTCCAAGGTAAACAGAGTACAAACAGATCCAGTCCTTTTAACTGTTTTAACTTCATCCTTCCAGGGATCTTTATGATATCCTGAAGAAGATGAAACCACCTGCTCATTTTCGGTGGAAATAAGTTTCAGATCATTCCTGTGCCAATGCTGCCCTTTAATTTGGTTTATTCTTCCTTCCATTTGGCGATCCCACCCTCCCCTAGTGTGTTTTTATGAAGCTGCTGCTCTTGTTCTCTACCTTCACTTGACTTGTCCAAGAAACCAAGCTCTCCTAGGATCTTGGTGTCTCATAGCTATGTTTTTCCTTTAATCAACCCAACAGCTTCTCTCTGTACTTCTTCCACCTGAACTTCATTTTTCCTGAGTGAATTGATTCAAACTGCCATGATTTTTTCTTACCAGATCTTACCAGTAGCATTTGGTTGTTGCCAGTACCATTCCTGGTATGCTGGAGGTAACGGTTGTTGTCTCCTCTTGTCACCTCTGTTAAACCATCCCCAACTTGTAGCCAAAGCTCATGTTCTTGGATGGTGAGTGCATGACCTTAAAGTGTAGAAGGTGGAAAAAATTAGCAGATCAGCAGAGCAATTGGGTAGGTTTTGTACCTTTTGATCCTCTTCCATGTGAATGGATCAACCCACCCTCTGGTTTGTATTTTCTCCCTGCATGACTACCTTATCTTGGGTACTAGAGGAAATGCCACTGGTGACTTCTCCTTATTCTGATGAAACACCTTTATTCTCCAAACTGAGTTTCTTCTATGGTTGATAAGATCCTTCTAGAAGGATTTTATAGAAGGATCTTGACACAACCATAGAAAGGTCTTCACAGATACCCTTTCATATAGAAGATCTTAAAGGATCTTCATAGAAGGATGTTGGGAGTGTTTACTAGATCTCAGTACTGTTCCGCATCTTGGGTGATGTTATGTGTGCATGGAATTGGTGGGACAAAACTGGAGCTCAGGCATGGTATCCATACTGGAAGGAGACTGAAAAATCCAGAGAAGGCAGGGAGGAGAGCCACAGAAATGAGCCAGGGGCTGGAGAAAATGTCTTGCAGCTTGGAAGGCTGAAGAGTTCTGTTGAGTGTATCCGAGGACTGGAAAAAAAAGGGAGTGGGTACATGGTGATGACACCATAAACACTAACAAGAATGGAAAATGCTGGCTATTAAGAGGTTTTTAAATCAGCATAACAGAGAATGACTCAAAGCTGAAGCCAGACAAAAACAAATTAGGACTCGGGCCCAGAGTTACAACTGGGAGGGTGATTGCTTTGGGGACCAGCTGCCAAGGGAAGCGGTGGGTTGCATCAGGTTTTAGCCAAACAGAAGTTCGAGACTTTGGGTGAACTTTGATGGCTCTGTGATATTCAAGAGGTCAGACTGGACGATTTACTCTCCTGGCTTTCATCTCTGTAAATCTAAATATCTTGAGAAGTGCCTCGAGAGCTGTGCCCCTCGTCTGCAGCAGCGACTTCTGCCAGTGCAAAGCTGGGGTGAGAGTCCTCAGTTTGCTTCCTGAACATCCTTGTGGGTCCCCTGCCCCACACTACATCCTGAGCCCTTCCTGGGATTAAAACCTCCCCATTATCAGGGTAATTAATTATACCTCACACACAAGAGGTGAAGAGTTTGTTGGAGCGGGTTTGGGGAATTTCACACCCTCTCCTTCTCTACAGTTTCAACATGAAATGTTAAACGGATTTCATCCCTGCCCACACTCCCTGCAGACATTTGTGAAGTCTGTCTCTCCGTATCCTCTGGAATCTGTTTTATATCAGGGATTGATTTCAGATACAAACTGCCCCAGGTCAGTACTATAAAAATCTGTGCCTGTGCAGCCACGCCAGGGAGCATCCTCTGTATATGTTTATTTTATGGAGCCGTACCACCTAAAGAGCATGTCAATAAAATTCTCATCCCTGCTCTGACAGGTTTAATCTAGCTGGCAACTTAAATATAGACCAAGGGGAAGGGGAGGCTGCTAAGAATTGCACAGACCTCTCCAAACGGTGCCTTGATTTTAACAAGTGAACATTTGGTTACTACATCCTCAAGCTTTTAAACATCTCACACTGTCAAGAACTAATAAATCCTTTAGCACCTCACTGTAAGAGGATTTGATAGGATGTAATAGGCGTGTGGATCATGCAGAGAGTCATAAACCACCTGTAGAAATCGCTCCTCATCACTCCTCCTCTTGCCTTCTGCTCTGTTGGATTAGCTTTTTTTTCCTCTTTTTATTTTTTTGCCTCCTTGATTCAATCTCATTTTTAAGACAGATAGGATAGGAGGAGGGGAAAAAATCCTCTTTCTTTAAAGCCCTTAACCTGGACTTCTTTACCCTTTATAGGGATGGACAAAACTTGTTTAAAGATTTTTCCTCCCCAGGGATGGCATCCCATCAGGATTTTGCTTGTTCTCCCTCTGCTCTGGACCGTGGCTCATTTGATGGTTGATCAAAAAGGTTCATCTGTGCCTGGCAGTCCTTTGAGTGCCGAAGCAGGATGGCAAGGGTCCATCCCACCTCTCTTCTAGCAGCTGCAAGTCATCTGAGCTAGTCATCAAGTGTCCTGTGCAAGGCACTGGGTTCAAAGGGAAGCTCATCCTAGCACATCTCTGCAAGTGCTCATCTCAGTTATTAACCCGTCAGAGCACCCAGCAGTGCAAGCATTTCCGTGCCTAAAAAGCGAGAAGTAATACAATAAACCTCTTTCTTAGGATAAAAACCCTCAACAAACTGAATTTGGAGCCAGGCATGCAGTCTTTCCGTTTTCATTTCAGATTTTCCCCTGAACAGACGTTTATAGACCTTAATCCTCCTAACGCTCCTGCAAGCATAGGAAATAAAAGGAGATTTGTGCAATGAGATAATAGCTTTTATTATGCCAAGCTGTATGGTTGAGCAAAGCAAACAAACTTGCTGGGACATGAGTGTGAGAGATGCAGGAGCAGTTTTGCTCCCTCTGGGCCACGTTATTCCCCAGTGCCCAGCTGCTGAGCTCCTCATCTGGCTTCTTCTGCTTCCCCCAAGCCCCAGGATTTCATTGTGGTGTGTCCTGTGACACTTAAAGCCTCAGCAGAGCCTTAGGTAGAGAGCAAATGACACTGGCTGATTTTAAATGATATTTCTCACTGTTCCCTCTGCCCTTGCTGTTTTAGGAAGTCCACTCTCCAAGACAGGTTTTCCTTAATTAAACCTAAAGTCTCAGCTAACTACCCTTTAAATCATTAAGTCCATATTGTGATGAGAGGAGTACACGAACACTGGAATGGTGGGTCAGGTTCCCCAGGCTAATGTTTGCCCTAGGTTTGATGCAGGGGCTTTGCTGAGACAGTGAGTTACATGGGTGGATGGTTTCTTATAAGAACAGGGAATAATTTGGACCACCCCAAATTTCTGAAATAATGGATATGGCTCTTACAGAAGTAGTTGCACCCTTTGCGCCTTCATGTACCCACTATAAGCATCCAGCATCTGGTATTGTTCCCACAGTTCTGCAGGTAGTGATTGCACTGGAAGAGTTAAAGTTCATTTTGGAGGTGAGGTCCTCCTGAGCAAGCTCTGTGCAGATCAACAAGAAAGCAGTCTTCACCTGCTTGCAAGACAAGCAAGCAAGAAGTATGTCTTCTTTGTGTGGAATCCTATGGCAGGAGGCTCCATATTCTCTTGTGGCTTCCTGCTCCACATGGCTCCACCTTCTCTGGGTAGATTCCTCTACCAGGCAGCTCCATCTTCTTTGGGTGCCTTCCGAAACCATGCTGCTCCTTCTTCTCTAGTTAGCTTCCCATACCACATGGCTTGCTTCTACCAGTGCCTGTCCCCCTAGGGGTATCGCATGATCCAGAGCTGCACTTGCACCTACTGACCATGCTCACATGCATGTGTTGCAGTGCCCCTCAATTCATTCACACTGCCCCATAAAGTCTGCCTTTACCTCCAACAGATCCCTTTGGCATAGCAGAAAAAGCAAGTTGATCCCCTCAAGAGCTGCGATTGACAGCTCTCCCTTTGCAGCCGAGGAGAGACAGATGGGAGGCGCGAGAAAGCCGGGTTTGGAGGAGCAGAGCTGGGGGGGGGGAGTGCTGCTCTGTGCATGGGAAGCGTCAGCTCCCCCCTCGCCATGCCTGAGCTTTGCATTGTCTGCACGCTTTGGCAGGCGTCTTCCTGCCGGTGCAGTTCACATGTTTGACGTGCCTGTGCAACTTGAGCATAAAGCTGGTTTAACGGTTGACACGAGTGAATTTTTAATAGTAACTTCTCATGCACTTCAGCATGCCATGGACCAGGGTTTCAAGATGCTACGCCTTGAGAAAAGACAGTCTTATTCTTTGCAAAATTAATTAAGTTCAATCGTTAAAATGGTGTTGCAATGTGTTTTATGCCCGCAGGAGGAGAATGAAGGCTGTGCCAGGGCTGAATTAAAGTCTGGGGAGGACACTACATGTATCCCTTTCTCATCTCTGCAGATTTGGCCGTGCAGAGTTGACACAGTTTTTGAAAGAATTAAATTCTTCAGATTCGAGATGAAAGTTTTTTTCTCCTTTTATTCCTTCCCCCAGCAAGATGGAGATGTTCTACCTGCTTGATCTCAGCATCGACTATAAAAAAGGCTTTGCTCCTTATGCCTGTTCTCTCCTGTCAGCATTCAGTGCTCATTAATTTTGCATTCACTCAGCACCGTATAATTTTTCCTGACATTGTTCAGACAACCAGCCTTTTTTACTTAAGACATCTCGACACCATTAATGTTTAACTCTAAAAGGTGTGAAGACAGAAAGAAATACCCTTTCTTTGTGTTCTAGTGGCAGCATGCTTTGCTCTGTGCTCTTTGCCATTGCACAAGGATTTTATCAGAAGCAGAATAACAGAGTTTTCCATATAAACTTTGCCAAAGAAAGTGGTGTTTGTTGGTCGGAGCAGGGACTGGTGTCATGGATCTTCACCTGTACACCAGATGCTGTCATACACTGACAGTGCATGATGCTCTTTGCCTTGGGGCATGGACAGATGTGCTCTTGCAGGTCCATCTGAAGTCCTTCAAGAGAGAACCCCCAGCTGGTGAACCACTATAGTGTGTGAAAGCAGCAGTGGTTAAGGCTAGCTCCGGTGGCTTTTGGATTGTGAGCATTTATGTGGCATGTAACAGTATCTCAGCTCAGAAGACGTCAATTAACTTAATCCACTCCAGCAAGAGCTGCAGAAGCGTGTGTGCATGAGGTTTCTTCAGCGGGAAAATGGGAGTGTTAATGGGGAATAGTGTTTTAAGCTCATTAAAGGAAAGCATGTGACTTGTCCATTATCCCCCACTTGGAAGGATGTCATAGGTTGCCATTCAGTTGATTATGTAGCAGTTGCTTAGGACAAGGGCAACACTGGTTCTTTGCCATTTATAGTATGGGCCAAATGGGTTAAAGCAAGACTGTTAATTTATTTGCACGGTATAGTCCTGAGGAGCTTGGTTGTGTCTGTTACAGGGTTTAAAAAGTAAGAAAGAAAGTTTTTAAAGGAAACAAAAACAGAATTCATGTCCTCAAAATCCTTATCCTCTGCGTTGGAAAAGAGGGGAAATGCCAGTTGGAGGAGCTGCCAAAACTGGGGGGCAGCCCGTAGACAAGTGCAGAATTGATGTTGCTTGATCTTTGGATCACCAGTCTGAAGACCAGTACAGAGATGTGTTGTTGCCTATACTGGACACAGGAGTATCTGTTTCCTGGGGTTGGTTGTAGATGTGGTGGAGGTGGCTGTAGCCCTCAGGTCTCCTGCTGACAGGACCTGCCACGGTTTCATATGCCAAATTGCATTGGAGCATTGTGGGATGTTGTGCTAGTTTTGTAATATCCATGTTGAAAGGTCTTTTAGGCAAGTGGAAGGAGAAGTCAAGCTGCTGTGTTAATCTAAACGCTGGCCTGTGGTAGCTTTTCCTCATGCCATTTAAAAGGTACCTTGAGATCACTAACCTTGACATAAGTCCTGTGTCCCACCAGCAAATCTGTGCTGCTATGTGAATAACTCTGCATGGTTTCATCCTTTTAGGATCTGATGTTTTATGCAGTTGTTGGAGCTGTTTGTATCTGCTGGGACTGGCCTTGAGCTTCAGTGTAAATTCCCAGTGCTGCTTGTGGGTTATTAAGAACGGGCTCTTGGGCTGCAGGTAGTATGAAGAATAGCTGTAAGAGCATTAGATAGAGCCATCATCATTCCCAGTACAGCAGCAACGTAAAACTGATTTCTGACTGCTTTTCCAGCCAGGTCACAAAGGAAGAAGCTCAAGTGAGACATGGAGAGCAGCAGGACATCCCCACTGTCCTGCTTGCCACTGATCTGCCTCCACTGTTGGCTCTACTGATGCAACTGGAGTGGCCACTAGCTTCAGTCTTCAGTCCTCACCAGTGGGCACTAGAGTCAGTTCTATACACCCCAAGGGCTTAGTTTCCTTCCTTGACTGTATGCCTGGTGAGATGTGTCCTCCTGATATATACCTTTGCATGGGCAGTGATGGAAAAATAAGGGTTCAAGGTGTGGCTGAGTAACCACTTGGGGCTGTGTTGGTGAGGACATTCTCTGGGAAGGCGTAGAAATGCTTGGGGCTGGAGCAGGCATTGTGTTGACAACTCTGGAGGTGCATGGGTTGTTTTTTTAGGGGCAACCCGAGTTTGATGATGAAGTCAGGTGTTCAGCTCTCACTGAACAAAACAGAAAGAGAACAAAACCTGTTTGACTGCTGGTTGTGGAGGGCGGGGCTAATGGGTAACAACACTACCCAAAGAAACCAAAGTAGAATCTATCTTACAATAAGAATGTAAAAGGGATCAGGTGAGTCTCCTCTAAAAATGCCTTTTTCCCTGCTTTGCCTGTGAAGGGAACGTGAGACAAAGTAGATCAGGTGGAAACAATTCCATCCTGTGGTCCATCAGAGGGATCTCAGTGTCCTGGCACTCCCGCCTGGCATTACAGCAGATGGTTGGGGAGCACCCTGGGGCTTACCACCAATAGATCATTGTGATGGGTGGTGTAAAGCAGGCGAGTATAGGGTTCTGAAGGAGCTGTGCTGATTTCTGAAAGCCAAGATCTGCTCTGCTATTTCTTGCGCTGGTATTTTCAAGCTCTGAATCTCACAGATTGTATTTTTCCACAGTTTTTAAATTCATAGATCAGATAATTTCCTTCCTCCTACTAGAATAAAAAGTTATACAACCTAAGAGCTGCTGATTTCCATACAGTGTTTGAGAGGAATCTGGTATTTGTGGAAGTGAAGAAGAGAGGACTCTGGGCTGGGTTTTCAGCATCTGCCTCTGTGTGAATATGCTGACGTTGAACAGGGGGGCGTTGGGCAAATCTCAGCTTCCACAGCTTGAATTTTGATTTAGAGTTCCTCCAAAGAAGCCATCGTTGCTGTGGTCCATGTGTGTGCCCTGGAAGCTATATAGGATGCTCTTCCTTGGAAATAGGCTTCATCTGCCAGTTGAGGTTGGATCTTCCTCTACTTGTTGGTCCCTAGGGATGGGGAGGAGAGTGCTCGGGCTTGCTGAGGTTCAAGGGGAGGCTGGAAGTGGGCTCAGGACCTCAAGTCTCCCTGTATAACTGGAACACCACCACTAACAGCAGCCAGTGTTGTTTGGAGGCTTTCCCCTAACATGTCCCTATAGCCCTAGACATGTCTTCCTCCTCGAGATCTGTTTAAAAACACAGTGTTCCCATTTCTGGAGTCTAGATCCCCTCACCTGCTGAGTTCCTATATCAACACCATTGTCTTTTTCACCTCTCTTGACTTGTTTAAACCATATTTTTCCTGCCCCACTAGAAGGTACATTCAGTGCACAGCTTCTGCCAAGGAGTTTGTTTTATGGTAGGGTTTTTTCATGTTGGTTTTACTGGACTGATGAACCTCATAGCAGGCACTAATTAATGGCACAGTTTTCTGTCACGCTCTCAATCCATGGGTGCACCAAGTCTGTTCCATCTGATTTTAATTAACTGAAAATCAAAGCTCCTCATTTGCGAAATTACAGATGTGGATCTGTTTTTTTCTTTTCCTCACTCATCTTTTAAGAAGCAGATAGAGCATATCCTGGCTGAGATCTGGGGGTTCAGCCAGTGTGGAGACTGCAGATCTGTGCTGTGTGGGAGAGGGATAGGGAGCTGTTGTGCTTGGTGCTCCCTTCCCTTATGTTTTATAGACATCGCATCACCTTCTTCATCTTGTCACAGATTGTTTTGGGTTGGAAGAGACTTGGTTGATGAGGGAAAGGCTGTGGACGTCTTCTACCAGCCAGCAGGACTGAGGCAGTGGTCATCCCCCTGTACTGGGCACTGGTGAGGCCTCACCTCAAGTTCTGCGTTCAGTTCTGGGCCCCTCTTTGCAAGGAGGACACTGAGGTGCTGGAGGGAGTCCAGTGAAGGGCTGTGGAGCTGGTGAAGGGTCTGAAGCACGACAGTGATGAGGAACGGCTGAGGGACCTGAGAGTGTTTAGTCCAGAGAAGAGAAAGCTTGGGGGGACCTTATCACTCTCTGTAACTACCTGACAGGAGGTACTTAGGAAGCATTTAGGAATTTTTGCCCCAGAAAAATTAGGAAAAAATTCTTCACCAATAGGGTGATCAGGCATTGAAACAGGCTGCTCAGGGAAGTGGTGGAATCACCATCCCTTTAAGTGTCCAGAAACTCTGTAGGTGAGGCCCTCAGTGACATGGTTTAGTGGTGGTCTTGGCAGTGCTGGGGTAGTGGCTGATCTTGATGATCTTAAGGTCCTTTCCAGCCCTAACTATTCTACGATTCTATGATTCTATGATCCTAAACTTCAACTCTCAGCCTGTCTCCATAGCAGAGCTGCTCCAGCCCTCAGAGCGTCTTCACAGCCTCCCCTAGACTTACTCCAGCAGCTCCACGTCCTTCTTATGTTGGGGCCCCAGAGCTGGATGCAGCACCGCAGGGGGATCACACCAGAGCAGAGCAGAGGCAGACAATCCCCTCCCTCGACCTGCTGGTCACACTGCTGGTGATGCAGCCCAGGACACAGTTGGTTTCTGGGCTCAAGTGCACACTGCTGGGTCATGGGGAGCTTCTCATCAGCCAACACCCCCAAGTCCTTCTCCTCAGGGCTGCTCTCAATCCAGTCTCCCCCAGCCTGTGTTTGTGCTTGGGGCTGCCCCAACTCAGATGCAAGACCTTTCCCTACTATTTCATCCCTGGTACCCATAGGGATACCCAACACACTCTGGGAAAGGCTGCAAGTCCTCCTCAGCTGGGCTTTTTGCCTTTAAGCTGTTGAATTTTTAATACAGAAGTCAAACCCCAAAAACTTTTCATGTTTCTATCATAAGAAATCAAAACCGAATGTTCCCCGTAGAAATCTTGGGTTGAAAAGGAGCCTTGGCGAGCATGGAGCAGTGTTTGGGTCCTGGCCATCATGCCTGGAACCATGGGGGCCTCTCCATGAGTCTTCCTTGGGGAGCAGCATTGAGCTTCTCACAGCTCAAAATGCAATGTATTACGAAGTTATGTGCTGGGCAAGTGGAAACAATTGTTCTGATTTTCTGTGTTCATGATGTTTCTCAACAAAATCCTGGTCTGAATTTTTTATTTCCTGGTTTAGGAGCCCCACATGCAACATATTATTTTTCAGAAATTCCTTTCTCCTTTATGGGGAAAAAATAAAGGCATTTTAGCTTCAGAATTTGAAATGAAGAGCAGAATCAGACAACTTATTATTTTAATGTAATAGTGCAGATTTAAGGGATGGGGAGGCAGGAGTGCTTGCCCTGGATGCTATGGAGGGAGCTCCATGTGATGGTGCCTGTAGGGCCGGTGCTGACTTCCCAAAACACTGCAAATGATGTCAATACTGGACATCTTCCCACCTCTACCCCCTGCACCCCCATTTGGAGTGACTCTGAGAGGTGTCCTCTAAACTCCCTTCCCTGTGGTCCTGCCATTACTCTGGTACCACACCCTTGCTTCTCTGACCCCTTGGGGTGTGGGTGCTGTCCTGGGCATGGGACTTTGTTGCGTTTTGGAGAAAAAGTGATGAGTGAAGTCCTTCTGGGGGACTTTCCTATTGTCTGGATCTGGCTCTCATCCTCAATGCCTCAGCGTTGCTCCAGATAAGGTCTCCAGCTGTGGCTGAAGTCACAGCTCCTCTACAACAGCTGTCTTTTCCCTCCCTTGGATGCTTGATTTTCTCCAGGTACAGGTTTTCAGGTACAGAGGTCTGGAAATGGAAGGAGGCAAGTGAAGGATCCTGGGGATGGTTTTGGTGTGCCTTATGCCACCAAAAATGGTGGCAGAGAAAGAGCAGAAGACCTGCCAAAGGGATGGAGGCAGCCAAGGCGAGCTATGAAGGCTGGAAAATTAAATAATAATGCAAAGAGAGAACAGAGGCCAAGAAAGGGGAAACCACCAGTGACCCTGCACCAGTGTGGACACAGGGGTGGTGGTACCCACTTGCTGAATCCATGTCCTTCAGCTTTGCTCCATACAATGCAGTTTTGAAGCAGAGGATCTGAGCCAGCTTTTAGAAGAGGGTTACATACTGCAGTGTCACTTTTGGGGGGGGAAGAAGTAACACCTTGGATGAACCACTTGCCTTTCTTATGTGTGCTCTTGGCTTTGGGCTTTTATCAACAAAAGGTTGGGACTTTCTACGTTGATGTCTTCTAAAATCAAGGGGCAAAATGCTCTGAATGGGTCAGCTACCCATCTGCATGTCTCAAATTGTCGGCACCCCCCCATTTCAGCAGCTTGCCAGTGGTGTTGACTCTTTACTCTGCCCAGCTCCCACCCCTTTCCATCCCTGCCCCCCCCCCCCGCATTGCTCCATGCCTCCCTCTCATCGTGCTGAGCCTGGGAGGAG
>JANRGW010031248.1:0-13721 GCA_024733675.1 Psilopsiagon aymara
AAGGGAAGGGAAGGGGAAAAAAAAAAGAAGGGTGAAGAAGGGAGTAAGAAGGAAGCAGGAAAGTGAAAGGCAGAAAGACAAAAGAAGAAGGAGGAAGGAAGTCTGGAGGAAGAAGGAGGAAGCTTTCTGTCCTGACACGCTATAACACTGTCAGGGCTGAACTGGAAAATGCTGCTGTTTCCCTAGAAATACTGTATCTCTGTGACAAACCCAAATGCTTAGTGAACAATAGGCAAAAGTATTTTTTTATTAGCTCTGGCCTTGCTTTTACTGAGTCTCAGGCCTCTTTGCCAGAAAGAGTATTATTAATTTTTCTCCTTTACCTCCCAGATGTCTTCAATCTGTTCAAATTGGGGGTTTATTTCTCAATTACACTTTTATATTTTTCTATAAAAATACATATGCATGCACACACAGAGTGGTAGGTAATTTTTATATAACATGCACCATATTTACATAAAATAATAGTTAATAAAAATCATTTATTATATATACATATATAGATACATCTAAAAAGTTTTGTGGAAAAATGCATGGGATCAGCATTTGGAGTTGCTGTATATTTCAAAGAATTTCACTGTAATTCTGTGACCTGTGACTGAATCCCCTGTTGTCCCAGTTCAACCTATTTTTTCACTTTCAAGAAAATCATAGTGACCTCCCATGCAAAGCTTTTCTAGAGGTCTCCAGTTTAGAAGCACAACTGCAAATGCTAAATAGTTGGTATTATGTATGTACAAAACTCCTCCAGGTTTTGTAACCTGGAATTGGTGAAGATTTCTTGGCCAGGGGAAGACTTTCCTAGAATCACATTCCTGAGCCTTGCATTGGGTTAGACCTTCGTAATAATTAGGAATAACATTTGGCAATTTACGTCAACTTTGATATTGGAAAAGATGCATAAAGACACATTTCTATATACAGTTCTGTAAAAAGTGGGGTGGTTTTATGTGCAAATAGTATAAATGCTGAAGGAAGGGCAACACCATTATTTGATTGACTCTTCATTACAAATAATGAGCTTATTTCATCAAGCTTTTTTTTTTAACTGCTATTTATTATCTGTCCTTCTCCTTACCCACCTGCTTTTCTGCTAATCTGCCTCATCCATCTTTGCAAATAAGGTTTTCTGCAGGAATTTTTCAATTTGAGCCTTCAGATAAATGTCTTCAGAAATTTATTCTCAGCACATCACTCACACACAGTTCTAATTTTATAAAATACACATATGTGAAAAAAAAAATAGCAGTGAGCTTTTTCAAGTGATTTAGCTGATTTTACTAGCTGTGGGAAGCAGCAGAGTAGCTGCCTCTGGTAAAAAAAGAAACCCAGGAGCAGATGTTACACAAAGGAAGGGAGATTACTTTCCTTTTTATATTCAGTATCTGCTTTAATCTTCTTTGACCTGTTGAATGATTAAGCTCCAGCAAGACTGTTTGTACTCAGATCTTCCGGAAGTCTTCTCTCACTGGGAAGGATTCTGCACCTAATGAGAGGGACTTGATAATCTACCTATTCAATATCAACATCTTGCCGATAATTCTGCCTCTTCTTTGTTTCAGAAATAACGTGTTGCCTTTTTGTTACCTGGTCACTGCTGTGCATGGAACAAGGAGCCCACTGCACTGAGCAATAAGACATTTTTTTCTCTGTACAACCTTTGTTTGTAAACTTAGGTCAGTAGTAAAAGAAATCACAAATATACAACAGAAAGTATAAAGACTACAGAAGGTGCCTGTTCCCATTACAAAATAAAAATTTTTCATCTTGAAAATTATAGCTTCTGAATACTAAAGGCAGAGAAGTGACCTCCGGGGACCCTTTTTTAACTGCATGCATCAGTTTCATCTAGTCTGTGCTTCAAATGCAAATGCTTGGCATGTAATTATTTGTGAATGTGGATTTTCATTGCCTGAAATAGAGATGTACAAAGGTCTAGCTAAAGCTTTGTCCCAGAACGCACATTAATGACATATTAAGTATAATTAAGCAAATCATTGTTCAATACATCTTATTTCTTTTCCTGTACATGGAATATTTATTTCTAATAAATATATATATATATAAATTCAAAATAACTGTTCCTCACAACTACTTGTCTGATGCTACAAACAGGCAAGCTATACCTAGTCTTCTTTCAACTATTTTACAAAGGCATCCTCCATGTCACATATTTGATCTGTTAAAAAGCATGTACTCATTGGTATTAGACAGTATTATTTAAATTACTCCAGGGTAAAAAGAAGAGCAGAAGGAAGCTTGTCCCCTCTAATGTTGAGTATCACCCATTTCCATGGAGCTGTACCACCTTTACTGTAAGGATGCCAAACACGGAGGTAACAGTACCTGTGTAAGCATGAACGTTCAGGGAAGACTGCTACAAGATCTACATTACAAAGGAAAGTAAGTTTACATTTCAATTTAAAGAAATTGAAAGTCCACTCTTCCTTCTGTCCCACAAGAGAATTTGTTGATCCTCTCTGATTTACTGATAGTCAGCAGAAAATATCTATTTTCAAACACATTTCTGTAAATCCACACCTGCAAGATTGAAGAAATCATAGGCAGAGAGGACAATATGGTGCATTACTGATTGACCACTTGTATTCACTGCTATCCCGCACTGCCCTGAGTAGCTTTGTGCATCAGAACAGGACTCAAGGCAATCACACTTATCCAATACCATGATTGTTTGTATGAATACTCATCTTAATTGCCAGCTTAGTGGCCTTGCACAATTCACTTCCATTTCCCATGATTATAGATGGGGCTGCCACACTGGCATCTCTGTGAAATGTTCAGGAACTGATGAAGACCACCAGTTGAAACACAACCCTCACACTACTATTGTGTGATGATAATAAAAATTTTATCTTGTCATTTCAAGGACTGATTTTTCTCCTACAGCTTGAACACAATGGACATCCCCAAAGTAGAGCTTTCCCAATAGACTGTGCTTTATTTAAAAGTCTATCAATCAGTAGCATAACCTACCATAAAGTAGCAGCAAGATGTTAGTGGTGTAGGTATCTGAAATTAAATACTAGATCTTGCATTCCATTTCAGTAGCATGTGTATGCACATACTTGGTTTCTTTTCATATTTGCAACTATATCTTTTCCCTTAAAACACCATAATATTATTTCCTGAAGTTATAATAATTCAGTAATTGTGGCACCCTAAAATAACAGGTAGATAAATCTTTCCATTAGCTACGAAGAGACGGTGGACATCCAGCTTTCATTAGACATCTGTTTCAAGCAAAAAAAAAATGTGTTAAAGCAGGTTAGCTTGACTGTGCACCTGAACCCCAAGAGCATCATCACGTGAGTGATTTTACTCTCCTTTGAAAACAGGGAAAACTGCCTCGTAGCTAGTACATGGTCAGAGGGATCATCAGGGAAACTAGCTTACTATAAATTATTTCACCACTTCTAACTGCAAAATTATTTTCTCCAGAGAACAAGATCTGGGAGAACACATACCTGATTGTAGAGGGCTGTTTCTTCCTCTAATCAGCCCTTGTAATGTCACTGTTGGAAAAGTATGATCACAGATGTTACAAATATATTTCAATAATCTTTTTAGAAGACTGCAAGCAGAGTTTGGGGGAAAAAAAATGATTACTCTGAACACTTTTATCCTAAAATTTAAGGTATTTTTTGACTATTTATTGGTACATTTCTGACACATATATCAGTTTCTGAGCAAGCTAACGAATCTGAAGGTGCAGACTTCAAGCAGCTAGTCAAAATTAATCTGCTTAAATATCATCTATAATTGAACTTGGAGAATAGGAACTGCCTTTACAAGTGAGTTTAGTATCCAGTGTGCCTCTTGCCCACAGAGTTGTATTCTCCTGAGGAAAATGTGGGTTTGTAAGTGGGAAAGGAAACTCATAAACAGTGCTCTCTCCCCAGATAAGTTATTTATACCATGCTGCAATTTAATAAATGCATAGATTACTATTAAATACTTCAGTTACTCATAAGTTCAAGTAATTTTTACATACTTGATATTTCTGCTGTGACACAGACTTTGTGAAGACTCTACTAGTATGTCATACAGAAAACGTAAAAGAGGAATCACTGCTATTCTCAGCAACAGATGTCAGAACAGCGATTACAAACCCCTTGAAATATCACTCGAAAAAAGTTGTCTGGAGAATTTGGGATTTTAATAGCTTCTAAAAGCGGTTTCAGAGCCTTTACCTAGCAGTTTGTTCCCACTGCATGTGCTGCAACCCTTTCAAACAACTTGCTTGGGATTTCAGATCACACTGAGATCTCCCGACACATCTGTTATCTCTAGCACATCCAAAAGAAAATCAATTTGGATAGTGTCAATGACAAAATCCCCAAGGCCATGACCGCTGTCCATAAAGACAGCAGGCAAAGAAGCACAGCCAAAGCCTGCACAACCTGTGGTGGCCAGTGGGAATTACCCAGCTGCAGGGTGGAGTCAGAAACTCATCTGATTACTCATACTCTTTAAAAGGCCCCCTTTAACCAGACACAAAAACTAATTTCCAATTTTTATGTCCCTGACTATCTCCACTATCTCCTCTTGGAGTAAATATTATCAGAAGTCAATATTCATCTCTGTTTCTTCTCCATCCCAAATATCCTGTTTAGGAAAGTCATTATTCAGTTGCTGGCTATAAGCTTTGCAGTTCCTGTCCAGGTACAATTCTTTCTCATGACAGCACTCCTGCTCAGCAATGTGCAGTTCCAGGGATATAAGAACTTCCATTATTAATGTCATTTTTTTTAATCTACTTAACCCTCATGTGATCTTAACATTAAGGCCAGGTTATTTTTTCATCAATGGTAAAGTAACTAACTCCTTTTTTCATTTGATCATTACTAAAATTTACAAGGGCATGGTTTGTACAGGAAAAAAGGTTTCATTTAAGGAAAACCTGTCTGTAAAAAGAGAACACACAAAGTTTGGCAGGCAGATAAAAGGAAAATTGATCAAGTCTAGGTTTCATCAAAATGCAATATTCCTAGAAGGAATTATCACCATGTCTTTCAAATAAAAAAGAAGAGGTTTACTAACACCATACTTACAATAAGAAATTAAATTCCTGGTAAATCACATCCCTCTAGACTGAGCCTTTAATCAGAGCCCTGCCCTGCCCACTAGGCAAAATTATTACACATATCCATCTTCTGACTGCTGTAACTCTCATCAGTGCAAATCACCCTAAATCCCAGTAACTGATAAACCGGTAAACTTTTTGAGACAGAAATGAAAACCAATGCAATGCATGAAATCTCTTGCTACAGGGTTATGTGTAACAGAGGACAGACCTTACTGCTAACATCCTAAGCCATGCTTCAATTTAGCATCCAAAAAACAAGTCTAGGTAAAACTCTATCAATCAGAATACTTCAGGATTTTCAAAGGAACTTTTATACTTCAATCCCTTTGAATGCCTTAAGCACAATAAAAAAATCCCTGTTCAGTTTCATTTAGGGCTGATATTGTGAATTATGTTGACGCTACAGATCTCAAGGGTACTATTAACCCTTTTAAGCTTTAAAAATCAATCAACCAATCAATCAATCAAACTGTTCATACTTTACATAGATTACTGCAAAAAATATAGCTGTGTGTCATGGTTTAAGCCCAGGAAGTAACTAAGTACTGTAAAACCAGTCGCTCACTCCCCACCATGTGGAATAGGAAGGAAGACTGCAAAAAGGTAAAAAACATGGGTTGGGATAAGAACAGTCTAATAATTGAAATAAATAAATAAAATAATAATAAAAAAATAATAATATGGGGCCAGAGAGGGAGAGAAATTAAACACAAGTGATGCACAATGCAGTTGCTCACCAGTCACTGACCAATACTCAGCCCAACCCCAAGCAGCAATATGCCCTCCCAGCCAAGTTACCCCAGTTTATACAGTGGGCATGATGTGCTGCGGTATGGAGTACCCCTTTGGATAGTTTTGGTCAGGTGTCCTGTCTCTGCTTCCTCACGGCTTCCCATGCCCCTCCTCGCTGGCAGAGCATGAGAAACTGAGAAGTCCCTGACTTAAGTTAAGAACTACTTAGCAACGACTAAAACATCAGTGTGTTACCAGCATTGTTCTCAGGCTAAAGCAGAAACACAGCACTGTATCAGGTACTAGGAGGAGAATTAACTCTATCTTTTCTGCAATCAGGATATTATGCCATGCCGTTTGACCCTCAGGCGAAGTCATTTTAGCATGTTGGCATATACCCACAGCAATCATCTGTGTAGTATTGCGATTGGGAATGAACCAGAAGCAGGATTGCAGCTTTCAAGGCCCTGACAGCAGTCATTTAGCGTGTGACCATAAATACATCAGGGGCATGTATCTGTATTTTGGAGAAGTAGTTATCCCAGTGAGATGATTAAAATGAATAACTGACTTGCATAAATTCAGAGAAAATTCACAAAAATAGTTTTCAGAAAGCCCACCATCCATTTTGAAATGTTTGTTATTTGGATAAGTGAGTTTCCAGACTGGGCAGAGGAATGTGCACCTCAGAAACCTGGAGACAACCAATAAATGTGGCTGATTTATCTTACAGTTCCTTCTAAATAGACATTTCTATATTCCGTCATGCTTAAAGACTACAGAAGGTTCTTATTCATATTGTTACCTTCAAGAATGTGTAAATCTGGTCAGGATTCATACTGTTTATTAAATTTTCACTCAAGCTTGCTGTTTCAAAGGCATTTTGCTGGGCATGGCAACCTTATTACAGACAGTTAAGCTCTGTTTCCAGAGTAAGGAGGTTTTTCAGCCCCAAGACTGTATAGCAGAACCTGTCTTTTCATATTCAGAATTGTCACAAGAACAGCAGTTCTGCAGCTGGAAGGATTGTGATTTCAACAAACAGCAGCTTTTTCTGCCGTAGCTCTCCCAGACCACTAGATATGAACAGCCATATTTCATAGAGAAACAGATGTACAAGTTGGGTTAGGCAGAGCAAAGAAAGGAAATGAAACTCAGAAGTCTCCTGCTGTGATTCTTCATTGTCTATTACCTGGAGCAGCTGTTCAAGCTAGGGTTTGTCAGATCCAATTCCATCCTAAAATCATTTATATTGGTTTATCTCATTAAGATGTGATATCATTCTGAAAGAATAAATTCCAGGAAAATTCCCTGGATGGTGCAAAGCTAATTTTGCACGCCACTTCTGTACCAAGCCAGCAGCTTGGGGTGTACTGAGATATTGCCAGATTTCCCTTATCCCTGCCTATTGCATAGACATGGCAACGTTATCCTGCTGTTATAGGCACTCTGACACGAATTAAAATCAGCCCTGGGAGAGAATTCTGTTGCATATCAGAATTAACCTGGCCAGGAAAACAACAGGGAATAAATAAACCATATTTAATTTCAGAGTTCTTGTTGTAAAAATCAAGCCATGTTATGCTGATAGATCAGATTTGATGAATGCAAGACACTGTAATGCAGCCCAATGATTTTACGTACATTCTATTTAAACAGGGCCCCAGCTGCCAGGAAATAAGGCCCCAAATCACATCATAGCAGGATAAGTGGGAAGGCATATGCAGGAGATGGCAGGTAAATCTTTTGCTGTTTGTTTAAATTCTAGGAGATTTGCTTTGGAATAAGGTCATACCACAGAAAGTGCGGAGACTTCTTCCATTATAAAGCCACATACCAATGAAGTTTCTCTTACCATTGTACCATACGGATCTCATAGTTCCCCTGCTCAGGTCTTCCCTGTTGCAAACAGCTCAGCTCTCAAGTGAGCTTTAGCTTGGAGGCTCTAGAGCTGCTCAAGTAAAAAATGTCAACTCACCACAGGTGTCAAGGACAGTGAAGTCCTTCACAGCCTGCAGGAGCAGTTTCTTTTGGACCCAAAAAAGCACCCAGCTGTGCCTGGATACCTGTATGCAATAGCAGGCAGTTCATTTAAAGCAGCATTTTAGGTTAAGTTAACAATAAAGACCAACTTGGCAGTGTGCTACCACAGATTTACTTACTCCAGTACTCAAAATGCAGATTTGAAAACACAAAGCATCAGTAAATCAATTAATAAATTAATTGCCATGCAGGAATAATTAGAAGTAATAAGAGTACCAGACATGCAGACTGATCTTTCATGTTACTAATAATTCACACAGCTGGCATTTAGAGGAAGAGAAAAACTCTCCCTTCTTTCTGGGCACCTTAGTTAAAAAAAAAAAAAAAAACAGTTCTCCATCAGCTGTAGAGAGAACACTCTTAAAATTAAGCTAACATTTGCTTCTGCTTTGGATTGGTTTGTTTTTTACTAAGGTGCTCAAGTTTTCCTAAGAATTTTAAAAGAAATTTTTTCCTCACAAAATAAGTGCTGGGAAAAGATTGGATTTCTCTATTTTACTTCCATTATCATCTAAGGAACAGTAGGAGCAAATGTTCAACTTTCTTGGGGAGCCTGAAAATCATCAATATCAGTCAACTTGAACTACGTAAGAGATCTTCCAGAATGACAAGCTACCTATGATACACCTAAAACAGGAGTCATTTTCTGTGTATATAATGCTGTCCTTTATAGAGATGTGGGATGGAAACCAAATCCTCCACACGTACTCAGTGTCTTCAGCTGGGGTATCATATGGATAAGAAACTTTTCCAGCATATCCCTCCTAGAAAGCGCTCTAAAATGTAGAAGTACGAGCAACCCACTTGTCATCCCCTCCACATTTTAACACTTACTTGTGTGTCAGAGTTATCTGGTGGAGCAGAGAGAGAAGACAACCTTGGGGAGCTTTTTCCTCAATGGCAAATTAAAGATAATAAAAGCAACAGTAATAACAACTCCAGGCAAAATAATTCAGATAAAGTTCTTTTATTTTCTATATCCAGTCAACATCAAAGATGCCAAAATTGAGATGATCTACATAGTTTTCAGGCAGGCCTCCTGGGTACCATATTCATGTGTTCAAGTAATAGAGTTGCATTCTTCCCTGGATGCCTGCTTTATTTGGTGAACAAGATGAAGCAGTTGCTTTAAGGGCAGCGAGTATGCTACAGAAATTTGACTGGCTGAAACTATATTGCTAATACATTTTTCCATAGACGGCATTTCTACCACAAAGGCTGCTGTGCAATGTCTAGATGGGAAAGGTTTTATTTCTCTTTAGTATAAGCAAAGTGCTCTATAGACTGACTAATTTCACTTTATGAGGGAGCTAAATTTCTTCTGAAACAACATATTCAACATTTGACAAACTAAACACTCAACTCTGCAAGTGGTTGTAAGTTCTTACAGATGTTTCTAGATAAAGGCATAGTAGGAAACAATCTGGAAGACAGAGCAGTGTCATTTTTCTTACCAGAAGTTCAGTTTGCTTGCTTTAAGTTAAAAATAAAATATTTGGTCCCTGTACACCTGCTTGCAATGATACCATTCAAAGATCAGAACCATATCTATGTCAGTATTGTTCTTATGATTGAAAAACTTTTACTAAATTCTGATGGAGAATAAGATCTAATCAAAAGAGTAAAAATAAATTCAGTTTGAGAAATACTTCAACCGAAATTTGTACTTTACAATCTGCAGCACTTTTTTGTGCTGTAGGACATTCAGATATAGTGCTGCACATAGCACACGGACAGCCAATGATTTATCTGCAGAAAACAGAAAAGCACATTAGTAAAATGAATATTTCAACCAACTAAAAGCACTTTTTGCATAAACTGTCACTTCCACATTCTAAAGGCAATGAATAAAAATTAGACATTGTTTCTGCAAGCTCTCCCCTACTGCACAAGTGCCTAAGTGGGATTTATGACTTTTCTGTTAAAGCAATTTAACTACAAAAAGACTTTGACTACAAAAAGACAAGTCATATAGTGAATACATGAAAAGGAAAAGCAGGATGAACAGGAAAAACAGACATACAAAAATGAAACTAGGGATATCCATCCATATTGTTTCCATGTATATAAATTCTTTAAAGGATGCTACTGCTTCTTTTCTGTTATTTCAGTCTTTTCTATTTTTTAATAACAAAGTCTTTCCCTTGCTGTTAATTCAAACCTGTGATTATGTGGGAGGTTTCTTAATTCCCTTTAATTATAAAAGCATGAAAATCGGATTTCTTTCTCACTTTTCTCTGAGCATTCAGTAATGAAGAAATACCCTCCAAAATTAAAACAGAATTAGTCTGTGCTCTGAGATGCACTGTGAGCTGTCATTATTGTCTGAAGCATATCTTCAAAATCATGCTTATATAAACAACAAAGTTATCCAAGATGCAGTTGTAGTGATATGTGGTCTATGGGGCTTTCTGTGTGTTTCATAAGAGAGGGAATAAAGAATCAGCAGTAAATTTTAAACCGGCTAGCAGCATTTCAATATTGCAGTTCTATGTATCTCAAGCTTCCAAGGTGTAACAGCATTTAATTTTGGCTTTTTGAAAACCTCATTCTTTACATGAGTTTTCTGTCACCTTTCTTCAAAGAAAGAAAAACAATAAACCAACATGAAAAAGGTTACACAATTGCACATGGCACTTTTAACCAACAAGTCTTTACACCCTTGTCATTCAAGACAAACCTAAAATAAAAAGGAAATAAAAAGAAAGCAGAAGCAAGGGACATCTTTTGCTCCAATCCAGCATGAATCAACACTTTGCTCTATATGTTAACATACACTGCTGCTCTCAGTTCAGTACAGATAGCAGGATCAAAGCACAGAGGATGCCAGCTCAGAATTAGGGGGTGACTTCAATGTTTCATTTCTGAGCATGCTGCAGAAGCAAAGCTGCATTCCTGCTGCACTTCCCTCCAGCACTTCTTCCATGAGGATACACCAATAGAAAGCATCCATTCCTAAGAGAAAGAGCTTCTCCTGTGCGAATGTGGCTACTGGTGGGCATTGCATGGCAGTTAGCAGCACCATCCCAGCACCAGCCTGTTAATTTTCTGTTTCTGGGGAGAAAAGAAGATAATATTAGGTAGTGAAACATATAGGGAGATGCTTGAATGTGAAGCTGTTTACTGAGGGTGTGAAGAAAATGGCCAGAGATAAGTTTGCCAAAGTGGAGATGTTTTCATTCACACCAAGGAGCAGGGTGTTGAAAGACACGCACGCAGCTCTGTAGAGCCTAGAGGCCTTATTTGCAGGCTTGCAACTGGCACACAAACAGCAAGAGCACACCTGTGGGAAGCTCCGACCTCTCCAAAGTGAACAGGCTGCTGGCAGATCTCACTTTGCAGCTGCAGAGATGGACAAGACTGCATGCCTGGGTGTTTTCTCCTGCTGCAATGCTGCAGCTGCCTTCTCAGGTTGATGCATTACCAAGATTGGTTCCTCTGAGAGTGTAAATGCTTGGTGTTGTCATGGAGCCAGCATTATCTCTCTGTAATTGCCATTGTTTAAACGTAGATGATAACTAAGGACCCCATTCCCCACTACCCCCACCATCCCCACGGTAGGACAGGGAGAAGTGGAAAGGGTAAAAACTGTGAGGTAAGAACAATTTAATAATTGAAACAAGTAAAATATAATAATAATAACAGTAATGAAAAGAGAGACACAAAAAGAGAGGAATAAAACCCAAGAACAGGTGATGCGCAATACAATTGCTCACCACCCACTGATGGATGCTCATCCCATCCCCAGCAGCAATCAGCTCCCATCGCCAGCTCTCCCCCTGGTTAATATACTGAGCCTGGCATTCTGTAGTACAGATGCCTATTCAATACCGGATCCAAAACACAGCACTGTGACAAATACTAAGAAAAAAATTAACTATTCTCCCAGCTGAAACCAGGACAGTAATATATCTAAAGCCTAGAGAAACCCAAGATTCTACACTGTAGGGAGATGATGGCTCAGTATACCTTAAGAAAATATTGTTAAAAGGAGGTTTTGTATAGAGCATGATGAAGGGAAAGGGTGAGCAGGGGAACCACCACACTGCTGTACAAGAACTGGCCCTCAGGAGACATTCAGGTAGGAAACCAAAAGTGACTAAGAACCACTTACCTGTATTATGAAGTGCTGAAAATATTACCCCAATTCAATACAGTCTGTGCCTCTGTGCTCCCTTGAGACCAGACATCATAAGCCCCAGGTGACAGCCCATTCTAAAACATGATGTAAACAACATTGCATTCACTAGTATAGCAAGTTGAAAACAACATATCCAAGCCCAAATCTGTCTTCTACTCTGAAAGCTCAAAGCATTGACAGCAGGTACAGCCAACCACCAGTCCAGTGGCCTATTTGCTATTCTGAGGCAAGCAAATCTTCCGAACCTGACCATGATTTCCAGGTTGAACTTTAAAGGCAAGTTTAATCAAAACTATTCAATTCTACAGAGACACAGACACAAACCCTTTGGAAGATATTTTCTGATCAAACTGGATGACCAGAAAAACATCCAAATGATTATGACCAATTCATCTTCATCTATGAATTAAAATCTTGGTAACTTTTTGTTAACTTTAAGCAGTCAGTCATGTCAGGGTCAACAGTGTCCTGATGAAATTTTAGGGCTGACTTCCGCAATGTGTTTGAACATTTATTTAGAAGCAGGGAGGAAGGCTTTGTGATTTGTTTTCAAGACTGACAGAGCAGGCTGGAGAACCCCCTTTACAGCCTGCAAAGCCAGAGATACTAACAGGGACTTTAATGCAAGCTTTCGACTCCCCCTTGCAATTTTAAGATACAAGACCATTTTCATCTTCTATTCCAGATTCATTTTAGGGAAAAAAGTGAGGGGTTTTGTTCTGATGCCAAAACCAAACCAGAGCTCTATACATCAGCTGCTTCATTGTCCTGCATTTCTCAAAGAATTTTGAAACAAGCTATCTTCTGCTTTCTTGTAAAAGGAGTTTGTGACTGTACCAAGAATACGGGCTATGCTCCTCTGTTAAGATGATCACTGTGCAATTCACAGAAGCTCAGTTTGCTGCAAGATTGACCATTACTCTTTAAGTCACAAAATAGAAGACAGATACTCATCAGGCAATCTGAATGTAACTAGCTTTTCAGCCATGGTCCTGCATCTTCATTTTTCAGCAACAATAAAATGGTTACAAAAGAGGGACTATAATGGTGCTGATGTGACCAAGACGGAAGAGCTTGAGGCAATACAGAACACCACAATATCCATTAGGATAAGATACAGCAGTCAAAAGGTAAGGCAGAAGTTCTTCTGACAGCGAACAGAGGGAATGTACAAAGTCACACCTACTTGAAGTTAAACACCAGCATTTTTCACTTCAAAAAGATGAAAAAATCCAGTAAGATGTAAGGATGGGAGAGCTCCAGCAGCAGGCCTAGGACAGAGGGTCTCTTGGGTGGTTTTGATATTATGTCACATTCTTGGGGAAGTGGTGAGGGCTGGAAAAGGGTAAAGTTTCCAAGTATAGACTGAGGTACTCAATACAGAAAATGCTTTTCAGAGATAGCTATTTAACACCCACACTGAAGCAACTCCTTTCTATTTCCATTCCAGTTCTTGTCAGTGAGATGAGACCAGACCTCCCAAAGATGTTCAGCTCAGCCATCTCCAAGGCAGCGAATGAGAGCTTACTTTCCCAGGAAAGCCATTATTAAGGGGGAAAAAAAGCCCTTCAGGTGTGAAACATAAGCCATTAAGCAATCAGTACCAATCTCCCCCCCTCCCCCCACCTACCCCCCACCCCTCCCTCTGTCAATCTGGTTTGACACACTAATGGTGCCTATGCTCAGTTTCAGTTTTTT
>JANRGW010031248.1:17907-38424 GCA_024733675.1 Psilopsiagon aymara
CCATCCCTCTAGGAGCAGAGGGAAGAAAAAGGGGGAAGTGAGTGAACAAACTGCGTGGCTGATTTATGGCTTAAACCACGACAAAACATCTAAGATGTCATTCACACTTAAATCCAGCACTGTACCAGTTCGCGTGTGGTCAAAGGAGCAGTTGGATGTCTTAGGCCAGACTGTCCAAGCCCAGCCCCAGTATTTTATTTCCTTAATTCTTAGAATTTCCTAGGAACTCAGTTTTTTCACCCAAATCTCCTCTTGTATTTTAAAAGTAGAATTTTTTTTTTCCTCTTTTTCTCTGTTTTCCCGTTTGTTTTTTTCCAAAAGTCTCTACTTGAAAAGACTACGCTCCTACAGCTTTCAAGTACAGCCTTGTCTCGCTCCTTAGTCAGAACAAGTGCGTGACTTGGAGATGATCTCCAGCAACGCTGGAGATCAAAATTAATCAGCACACTGAGCTACACCAGGTTATTTTTCAACAAATGTCATTATTATATTGCAATAAGCTTACAAGAAACACATAACGCACTAAGTGGAAGCAACAAAGATAGCAAGTCAGTGAAGCCCCTGCTTTACTGTTTCATGCATAGAAAACCTTTTTCACCTCTTACTGACAATACAGTTAATCGGGATGATAAGGTCCACACCTGCACCTCCCACAATGCCTTTATGAAACTGAATATTCAAATAGCTTCTTCAAACCTTGGAAATAAAATCTCATTTTCCAAAGAAATGTTAAGTTTGACTGTGAAAGACTTTCCCCATGGACAGACCTCAGTTACCCTTGTGCATGCCTGGCTGCTTTTTGCCACATTTGAAAGATCTCAGCACCTTTGATACAAATAAATTTATTTTAAGACAAGCCACTTGTGGGTAGGACTGCAGGCACATTAGGTCAGGTAATGGAAAGGTGCTATGAGCCCAAATAAGTAGTGAGATTAATTTCAAAGTATAAAAAAGTGAGATGCAGCCCTCTATGTTAACCCAGCCTCCAGCACTGTGGTTCAGGCTCTGTTGTCTGGGGAAAAACACGTTAACCACAGTCAGACACCAGCTCAACAGGAGATGGCAATTTGTAGGAGGAGTGAGATGGCAGGGATCAGATGCCTTTTCCAGCTGTTAGTTACCTCACCTAATCCCAAAGCTCTGTGAGCAGCCGAAAAGGGGTCAAAGACCACCCAGAAGATCTAGCTTTCATACCACAAAACCCAAAGGGGTCCCCAGAGCTCAGCAATGGGGTTCAACAGTGTGGCTAAGAGACAAGGTAGGAAGCATACTCCAAACATATAAAACAGGCATCAACTATGGCAAAGTCTCACAGCTGCAAGACAAAAGACATCTTGTGAAATCTACAGATTTTGCCAACTCTTCTGTTCTAAATAATAAATCAAATAAATAATAAATAAATCTCTCATCTGTTAGTTATTAAAGACACTACTGACCATAACTTAAACAAGCTACACACTTTATTGAATTTCATGTTTATTTACCTCATGAATTGTGAGATAAAAGCTACTTTTCAATTGACGCATTTACATTTGCATTTGAAAGGAAGGCTTACTGCATGGTGAGATAAAGGTTTTTTTCAGTTTTCTTTTCTGAAGATATATCCGTGTTTCAATTTGTAATTAAGATATTTCTCACTAAATACACATGACATTTCTTTGAGCAACAGCTTCAGAAATTATCTTAAAAATTATAAAACCCTATTTGAATAAAACACAGTGCCATCTATGTACCAGAAGCCAATCTGACTTATTAATTGATACAACTGTTAGGTGTAACTGACAGAGAGCCTGCTTGGATGGCTGTAATGTAGAAACCTCCTCAAAGGGAAACCAGAATGAGAGCTGTAGATGTTGTCTTGGGGTTGGCTGACAGCTCTAAGGCATCCCACTTTTGGCCAAGTGCTAAATGCAAGGTCAGGAGTTGCCAAGGTATCACCCAGAGCCGTTTACTACATTATACCAAGATTACTAAAGCAGAGGGGATGTAGAAACCTCCTCAAAGGGAAACCAGAATGAGAGCTGTAGATGTTGTCTTGGGGTTGGCTGACAGCTCTAAGGCATCCCACTTTTGGACAAGTGCTAAATGCAAGGTCAGGAGTTGCCAAGGTATCACCCAGAGCTGGTTACTACATTATACCAAGATTACTAAAGCAGAGGGGATGGCAGATTGCAGGGGAGATCTGCTAATTATCCTTGCAAGTAGCACAAAGACATTTTACACATACATTTTGGAAATGGCATGTAATTTATTTTTCCTCTATATTTCAGGAAAGGCTATGCAATTTGTGTAATGAAGGCTATAGGAGATAATAAAAACATCCCCTGTGAAATAAATTATGCTGTTTATCTAACAGCCTAGAACACAAATTGAGAAGAAAAGGAATTTATCTTATGCTCATTGATCAGTAGAGAAAGAATTATAATTATGTAATGCAGACATTTAACAAGGCACATTGTCATTTATACATGTCCCAGAGCACAGCCGAAGATTTCCCATCAGAAATGTTTTTGACTGAAGAATCTGAAAGGTGCAACAGGAACCGTTTGATTTAATGTCAGGAATTTCCTAGGATGGGAATCTATATTTGAATGATCCACATTTTTTTTAACAATCCACATTCATCGTTCATTCACCTCAGGATAAAAATTACCAAAAGTGATCCATCTTATGCCAGAGATTGTCCTGTCTATAACAGGTGAAGAGCAGATTCATACAGCAACATAGGCCTTAGCTGCCTGTGCTGAGACCTTTGCCCTCTAGTAATTCCAGACCATTGGGTCTTCCACAGTATGTAGGCAAATGGTGATGGCAGTTTTAGGATGCATTTCATCTTCTAAGGATGAAATGAGGTGAGACCATGCTTGTAAAACATATTATTTCTGTAATATTCGTAAGAATATCAGCCACATCAGCCATCTTTCAACAATTCAAAGGAATACAAGTCCAAGACTGATGGTAATATTTCCTTAAGAGATGCACTTTGAAACAGAAACATGTCCTTCAGAAAAGACTGTATGTACAAGGCAGGCTGGAAAAAAAGAAAGGCCTGAACAGACATGCTCTTAATACATGAACCAGTGATTTGTGGAACATGCCATGCATCAGAACACTTCATGCCTACACGAAAGTTCACACACAACAGAAGCATCTTGCTCTACAAAGATGTCCCTCTCTTCTCTGGGACCACAGGAAATGTAGTAGATCTCTGGAAAAATCCTGTTGATTCATCTATCATGTGGAACATGCAAGAGTTTTAAACTACCACAGACATTCAATATGCAATTGCTTTATTTTTCAGTGTGTTAGCAATGCTTTTTTTTCTCCATCAGTTGCAAATGTTCATACCAGCTTATTCTGTACATATAGCTAAGTTGTTCCTGTCTCTTGGCTTTCCATGCTTAAAAAGGATCCTGCTGATCTGCAATACACTGTGAAAGAAACACAGCTGCATACTTCTCCTTTAAAAACTGCTTGGTTCATCACATCACAATCCAATCCTTTCTTCATCTTTACTGAAAATCTGGTCTGAATAGGTGTCATCAATCTCTTTGGTAAAAAAAAAAAACTGATGTGAAGAACTCAGTTTTTCAGTCTTTGGTGGATGTGAAGAAATCAGTCCAATCTTCTGAAGAAATCAGAAGAGCAAACACTCAGGCTGGATATGAGGAGGAAATTTTTTACAAAATGATCCTCTTAAATAAAATACTTTTCATTCTAAATAAAATACTTTTCATTTTAAATAAAATACTTTTCATTTTGAAAAATATCATCTAATAGTTATACTGAAGTTTATAATCTACAGACATCTATCAAAAGCTTCTACATCTGTATCGAGCAGTTTCTACTTCCTGGCTTCTCTACACTAAAAGCATACACAGGATTTATGACAAGAACTTTTCTCTTGAATTACCTTCCTTTATGCCATAAATAGCATAAAAAATACTAATTAATGAGACCAGATTGGTCTCAACTGTTGCACAGTAAAGCAGGACTCCATTGCTCCAGTATATCAGTTGCCAATCACTTTTGAAGCCACAACTCACCCACTCTTCCCCCACACTTGGAACGTCTATCCAGCAGTTTAAACCCATTTTAAATTCTGTGCTAGCAATTTTTTGAGAAACCTTCCTAATACTGGCTGATGTGCTGCCAAAAAACAAATGTTTGCAAGCCAGCTTTCTAGATAGGTAGCCAGAATGGCAGCCAGACATCAAGCTGTTAATAAGGGGAGAAACAAGCCCTAATGAGAACAGCTGGCCAGCTTCATAGAGCTGGGTAGCTCTCTGATCATTTTAACTTCAAGTAGCTAACCTTTCAACAGAACAGCAAAATTGATTGCATTTCTAATCACTCCAATGCTAACAACACAAAAAAAAACCATTCTCAGAATGCTAAGAAAAAAAAACATTATAAAAGCCTACCAAAATATTAACTACTGTCAAATTTTCTCACAAGATATTCGTACATATGTAAGACATGGTCACAAGTGTACCTATTGGACTCGCTGGACCCTGAATATCTCAGTTGGTTTGAAAAAGGTTTAGAAGCAACTTCTGCTCAATTTCAACAGAAAGACCTGGAAAGCCATTGAGTTTGGCTTCCTTTAACTTAGAACCCCATAATATAGTTCAGAATTGCATTTTAAATTATATTTCTTCATCCATATAAATATTATCTTTCCACTATTTCATGAAAATTGATGAAAATCCAGAACATACAGAGCTATTACTGGAATATTGAGATATTATATTGTTGCAATATTCATTATTCTCTTTTTAATTTTAAAGTGATTAAAGGCAGACTTATTTCATATGAAATAGCACCTTGTCTTTTCTAAATTACAGCATGTCTTTCCATATTGCCATGAAATGTTTCCAGGATGAAAATGACCCTCTCAAAATCCTGAAGCACTCACCTTGAAAGCAGCAGGTTTATTTTCAACACATACATTGCAGTAGTTGGGACAGACACAAAAGAGCCTGAGAAACTCATCACGGAGTATTCAGGTTTGTAGTTGGAACATTTCCCTAGGATGTAGATATGAAATCAGTTCTTTGCTCAAAATCAAGCAGAATGGAAAAATATTTCCCTCCAGCCCAAGAAGCACCTTACATACTTGTCTGGTGATCTAATCTACACATGCATACAGACTTGCATTCCCAGATATTCTGTTCTAGGATCACTTTTGTAAATGGAAAAGAATATTCACTATTAGGTCAGATTGCGCTAAGCAGGGAAGGTAGACCTGGTTTAACAATCTTACTAGCTGCCACTTTGCTGTGGTCTGCTCAACAGGCATGACACAAATGCAGTATGAGTGTCTGAAAGTTAGCCATGGGCACCTGCTATTATAGTTAGGTCCGTAACCTAACTATACCCCCAGCTACTAGGGGTAAGACCCTTATTGGACTTTGGCAACATTCACTATCAAGGTGAAGGCATGGGGTGTGGTGGTGTGGGAGTGTGTGAAATGCACTCACCAGTGCTTTAAAAGTAAGTACAAGGCTTTTCAGTTTTGTGCAGAGAAACTCCACAAGGCTCCCCAAATGATCTGTGGATAACAAGATAACATAACAAATAGGGTCCAATGGTCTGAGACAGTTAGCAGGGAGCTGCCATATAAATTGTGCTCCTGATGCCTTTTGAGTGTTTCTCCATTCCTTGGAAAGACCCTCTGAGGAAAGGAGCCTCCTCTGCGCAGCGTGTTTGAGCACATCAGAAGTAGGACCTTCTGACGTAGGGCTTTGTGGCCAGCAAGGCTGCGGTAACAGCAGCTGCTACAAACACCAGCTGGAGGTCCTCCAGTGCATTGCTTGAAAATTCCTGTTCCAACACTTCTCCTAGAAATGTGTCCAGTTAAGTATAATATGCACTTTCTTAATGGAATATCCAGCTGCAGAATAGGGGCCTGCCTACTTACCTCTTCAGTACCAGAATGAACAAGAACCTGAGAAGGTCCCTGTGATGAGAGCATTAACTAGGGCTGTGAGAATTAAGTTTTACATACCTAAAACAAGGCCTTTAACAGAAACACCCATGTCCCACATTACCTCTAGATTACGAGCTCCATCTTTTTTCTAGGAATGGCTCATTCCTGCGAATAATAAGAGCATATTTCTAAAAAGTAAAGAAGCTTGTCTCACAATATTAAAAGCAATTACTGAAGTGAAACGGTGTATATGGGTGTGCATAGTGGTTCTGGCACTACACAGTTGGCATGTGTCAGGTATTTTTTATGAAGGACACTGGAAGCATGACGTAAAACAGACATTAAAAGTGCACATTTATGTAAATATACTAAGATAATCATGGATGCAATGATAAATTTATCTAGTATACTAGATCACTTCAGAATAAACGCAGCCTAAAATCCTGTTAATTCAGAATTAATAGTTTATCTGCAAATCACTTATCTTTCAAACCATTTAATATAACTTTAAAAGGATATAACTAGCATTAGAGTACTGAGAACCTCTGCTTTCCAAAGAAACTGACATTTTTAATGCCTAAGCTATTACAGAATAAATCTAGATCCATAAATCTTTTAGCATTTTTTGAAAACAAAATCTATTTACTGTAGCTAATGCATATGTGATTAAATTATTAAGCTCTTGTTTTATCCCAGAGTTGTTGCAATGTGCAGGGAAAAATACAGTCATTTTTCTGTACAATACACAGGCATTAATGCTTGTTCTGTTAACAAAGTAATGTTTATTTTGACAGAAGCTGCTGGGAAAGTTATGAATATCCTAATCCTGCTGCCTACCCATTCCTCTGCTAAAGACTTTGAGAAGTCTGACAACACACTCGGCTGTAAGAACACTGAGATGCTTTTAAAGACCAGCAAAATCTTTTCCCCTCTTTTTATCCCCCTGTATGTACATTTATCTCCTCTCCATAAGAAGAGGTTTGACGGGCGTAGTCTGTGCACTGGTGGGGTTTGGTGAAAACTTCTTGTCACACCAGTGATGTTGAGGAGACCTTAATGAAGCGGACAGCAAGCTCTCCTAAAGATCTCTCATCAAGGTGTCCAAACTGTCTTGTAATTGTATTATTCCTCGTTTCTCCACCAGCACCACCCCTCCTTTCCAAGCTACCTCTTAACCCTGAATCAAACACTACAAGTAGCCCTCAGTTTTCTAAACATCCTGTGCTTCCTGCCTAAATGAGCTGCTTTGGTTTCAGCCACAGCAGCTGTGGTTTGCAGTATTCAGCCTTTCAGGGTAGTTTGGCTCAGCAAAACACTGAAAAAAAGCTCAAGAGATGTGTTTCTCATTTGAAAAATCCATGTATATGGTAAAAGGAGAGCCACCCCCCTGCCTCGAACAGAAAGTCATGCACTCAGCAACTCCCTAGTAGCACACACAGATCTTAATACAGTGCTAACTGGAATTGAAATGTTTTGCCTTCTGCATTACACCTCACCCCATATGTTTTTATGATGAATGGGTTTAAAATGTCTATTCATTACCCTGGGTTGTGCTATATGACCACTGGGTATACCAAAAGTCATGACTCCCTGCTGCACAGCACCAATAGTTTCAGTTCCTTTATAATACCCAGAGGAAAGGTGCTAATCCACAGTCATGAACCACAAGGTCTGGTTTTCTGATGACCTCCCCCCTTTTACTGCTGGCAGATAGAAGCAGAGTAAATTTGCAGAACCCCAGGGAGGGGGAAAAGGCATTTTACTACTCATTTTGCTGCCCCATCAAACACAAGAGGTGTCAGCAACAGGAGGCTCCGGACCTCCACAAATTTTGGTATAGAATTGCAGCTGTTTGGGCACTCATTTCGACTTTAGGTAACTTTCATTTATTGCATAATCACATTTGCAGGGTGGGGAGGAGCTACAGTGGACATTCATAGGAGCTGGAGGGTCTCATTCAGCTGAAGAAATGAATAAAAATACAGAGAAACAGGCAAAACACAGAGGCTCAGTTGTTCCTGGGTGCCTACATGACAGAAGTGCTAATTATAGTGATTTGCTGAAGCCCAGATTGCAACATTCTGTGAAGTTAATGAATGTTAGCACGGTGAAAAATGATTTCTGTTTCTAAGTAGGCTGTACAGTATTCTCCTTTCAGTGGAGTGATTTTCAGTCATTAAAACTTCAATTAAAGTTCAGGAAAAAAAAGTGCATGCTAAGCATATGAGTATTTTGAGAAAGCTTTCCAATGTTTCTGCTATCTATTTAAAAACACATGAAGTTAATGTATGTTAACCCACCCTGCTGTGCACAATCACACCTAAAACATGCAAATCACATCATTCTCTATACATCTATACATCATCCTTAGCACCAGATTGTACAAAATACTCTTTTAAGAGACAAGGAGGTACTTGGATTTGAATGCGCCATTTCTGTGTTTTCAGGGAATTAAAACATGCTGATGAATGAACAACCTCACAGCTGCAGAAACAAATGGTGTTTCTCCTCCTGAACGCCTCCACCAGCATCACCACAGATGGCATATGCACCATTTTTCATTGAATTACTGAAGCACCCTGCATGTACAGCCGCATGCACATTGATGTTCTGCTGTCATCAGATGCTTACACTGCAGAACTTCTAATTACAGAGTTGAAGACAGCTTAGATGATAGCCTGTTAAATTAATAAATTATAACTCAGTCATTCATGGCACCACAAAGCTCTCATGTGGTTTGGGGATTTATGTATTTTTTTAATGATTCTGTGATTCAGAGCATAAGGATATTAATGACTTCCTCACATATCCAAAGAGTAACATTAGTTCAAAAAAAGACTTACGGCAGACTTATGGGGACTAATGCAAAGAATGAAGCTTCTTTTAGACATGGGTCAAGCATTTGCTCTCTCATACTGCGTCTGCTTCAATTAGAAATAACCAAAGTAAAAGAATAGGAGGCAATGACAGAATGACTTGGGGAACACAGACCTAAGTCCTTAATTACAAGGAATTTGATGGAAGTACATAAGGTGCTGAATACTTCTTGCAATGGGAGTGAAGAGCAGGAAAACATACAGCACTTTGCAGGACTCAACACTGCTGAGTAGCTTCTGCTAAACTCACAGCAGCAACTGGAGTAAACTCTGCCGACAGTGAATAATTTATTCCATGGCAGGCATCTTATCCTTGTGAGAATAAAATGAATGCTAACCTACACCAGATCCTAACCTACATGAAATTCTTCATTTTTTCTTTTTTTTTTTTTTTTTTGATAACGTAAACTTATGCAAATTATAAGCATCCTTTCCCTTGATTTTTAATTTCATCAGCTCCAGTGGAAAAACCTGATAGGTGTTTTTTAGTAAATTAAGCTTCAGGTTAATTACCCTGAATGAAATAATTGCACTGTCACCTCTGTTTCATATTAGCAAATAAGGGAAAGGAAGAAGGAAAAAGAAAAAATTCTATGTGATAAAATGCACACATGGATTAGTCTTAAAATTAATCAGCTAGGAGGTAACAGTCATTAAATAGAACAGATAATCCTCATCTCTTTGTGACCTCTGAACCAAAACTCTAAGGACAATTGAACTCCTGGAGGGAGAAGAAGTGCCAGCCCTGCAGCCATCAGTGCCCCTGCGCCAAAAGGCTGAATGCCTGTCTACATGGCTAAAACCTGATCCTGAGCACAAGCTTTGAAATCCTCTGGTCCTCTCTCAGGCTTTGTATCTGTCACTTGGAGTGGATACACAGGACAATCGCATCTCTGAAGTGATTACTGAGTCAGCTTTCCCTTCTGAGTGTGCGATTCTTTATCAAGAATGTACAGTAAGAGCACAGTACATCCAAAAGCACCACTGTCGAGTTCCATGCAATTCTAGTGGCTTACTGTTTTATAAATAGATGTGTACTTAGGACACTTATATTAACATACAGTTGACATCCAGAAGAGATGGGATTTAACATATTAGCTGTAGCCTGATGACCACATATAACTAAGAACAGAATCATCCCAACATAAGTTATTAATGTATGTCTTCAAAGCATACCTGCTTATCTGAGATGACACGTTTAATACGCTTTATTGCTGTAGCAGCCAGAGCATTTCTTTAAAGCCTCACAGAGCTGCAATCTCACAGCTACAGAAGCTGCTGCATCATTCACACCTGGTTGCAGAACTGCACTACCAGACCTCAGCTTTCATTTAAACCACTGATGCACTTGCCACAGACACGCTCCTCAGAGTGGAGCCCCAGAGCAATGGAGAAAATACTGGAAAGGTGAATTACTAATTGCCCTGGGCTTTTCCTAAGAAAAGATCATTTTCATTTTTCTGGTGGTATTCTTGGTCACCTATGAAAGCTAAATAGAAGGTGCAAACATCATCATGCTTATTAATTCCTGTAGGACAAAATTAGATTTCTCTCTGCACATTTTTAGTTGTAACATAGTCCTATATACTGTAGGATCCCATGTATAGAATAATCCCAAACAAATAAACAAAAACCAAACACACCAAAACCCAGTTTCAAAACGTTTATGCAATATTGTGCTTTGATTCAATAACTCTGACCTTTAAAAATATTCAGTCTGCTGTTTGATTTAACATTTCAAATGCACAGAGGACCATTCTCAAAGTTCACAAAACTGTTTGCATAGATGAAAAAAGGACTGAAAGATTGTAACAGCAAGAAAAAAAAACCAAACCAGCTTTAGGCTTCTTCCATGTGTAGAATAGCCTGAAACCAGCAAGTTTGCTCATGCAGTCTGACACCACACATTTCTGACCACTCCCAGCCTCAGACCAGCATTTTATAAGCATAAAAGTCATCACAAAATCTCCCACTATTCCAATGGACTCTTTCCTTGGGTCAAATCCTTTTCACTTCTGATAGGCATCTTCCTGCAACTCTCTCAGAACAGAATCTGAAATTATATAGAAAGGACAGACCTCTAATGAGAGAAATATATGAAGACACCAAAATATAAGAGGATTCCACCATCACCATCCCCTGGCATCTGCCCTGGGATCACGCTCCAGTTCTCTTGCTTACCAACATGTTTAGACATAACATGACCCCAAAGACAAATCACACACATTTCAGCAGAACTGTTTGCTGCCCTTCTGAACATGTCATACAGGTATCTTGGCTTCCTTTACTGCTGCTGAGCAAGCATCTCCCAAGCACAACTTGAGAGTCACCTGAATATCGGCGGTTGGTGCCATCAGAGACACCTGTGGGAATCCTACCCACCAGCAGAGGCTGGCTAGCATGACTGATAATCATGAGGACTTTACAAGTGGCACTAGATACCCTCGCTTAGGCGACTAAAATGCATCCATTGTGTTAGAAGCATTCCCACTGTCCTTTCTGGTGTGCTTGTGACCATGTACCTTTCCCTTGCATCACAGCAATCCAGCCTCAGCCTCCAATCTTGTGCCAGGGAACTGTCAGGGCTTTTGGCAAAGTGAGGCCATGGAGACAGCACTGTGAACAAGGGCAGCTCTAGGAGGCTTAATCTGCTTTCTCCTTGGGTTGAGGGTGCAAAGCCTGTCCCTTTCCCAGCAGATTGCAGCGCTGACCTCTCAATGATGATGCATGGTCCCCACACTGAGAAGGAGAATGTGCTAGACAAGGCATTTCTTCCTCCCTGCAGGATACTTTGAGTTTGCACACCTGTTTTCTTTGTGATGGCACATTTTTACTAGCTAGAGCTAAACAGAGGGAGCTTCCTTCCTTGCAGGCAGCAGAAATTTTAAGCCCATTCTATCCAACTGTCATATACATATTCATTGTATGTAGACTCTGCTGAGATGTTTTTTCATTTGTTTTAACTCCCAGCTTACTACTGTCTTTCTGTAGAGCCTGTAGGTGGCAATTATAATATAGAGTGCTTTGGAAAAGCATCAGCACATGGAGTGCTTTTTCTGTTTCATTTTCCCCACCCTTCACCAATGTCCATCACTAGTCTGAAGAGCTTTGCTGACACAATCTAGGCTTGTGAACACTCAGTCCTTTTAGCCCGTATGTACTGGTCAATTCAAGCTCAAGGCCTGAACTAAGCAGCATGTAGTATGCCACCACCAGCCATGTGTTGATGGCTGCTTCTACACCTTTGGTGCTGACAGTGTTACCATTAGCTCAGACAGCTCGAGGTCTCTGATGCACCCAGATGGTTCAGATTCCTTTGGGACTTTTGGTCTGTCATTAGCAATACCTGAACTAAGGTCTTTTCAGTTATAAAAGCAGCCTGGAGTATGCCAACCCTGAACATACCCGTGCCTTGGATTACTGTTTCCATATCTTTGCTGTTGCTGGCGTTGGGGTAAGTTCAGATAGCTCAAGGTCTCGGGCAGACCCAGAGGAAAATTTCCTTTTGAACTTTCAGTCTGTCAATAGCAGCATCTGAACTGAGGCCTCTTCAATTAGAAAAGATGCTCCATGAACAGAACAGTCTCTACAACATATTAACAGTTTGGGGCTTTGCTTTTTTCCCTTTTGCCTAAATACACATACATTATTGAAAGGCCATGAGACCCTTCCTGTTTGTCTCATCTTTTGAGATAAAAAGGTAGGTGGGTTGTTTCTTTTTCTTAGGCCTAGCAGCATAATACTGCTTTTATCTCTCCACCTGGCAACTGCTGGTTTTGTGGATGTTGTTTATCTTTTTTCTGCTGTTGCATTATTTAAACGTTGTCACAGACAGTGGCACTAAGGCTAAATAGCTTAAAAATCAATAAACCAAAACTCCTTCAACATATTACTCTTGTGGAAGAAAGTTCAATTGTGACCGTACTGGGGGTTCACTTTTATAACAGCCAACTTTATTGATACCCTGTTTATGCTCATAGAAGTTTGCAGTTAAAAGTGAGCTTCAAGAAAAAATACTAATGAAATATTGGTAAGTACTCTGGAAATTATGCACCAAATTATTCGGCTCAACTCCCTTTTGAGAATACATTTTGCAAAATTCAGGAGCAACTACACTGCATACAAGGAAAATGAGACAAGAATCCAGCTCATCCTTGGGCACATCCTCCTTTCTCCTGCTCTCTAAGAGGACAGACAGCTCAAGACTAGGTGCCAATGAAGACTCTAAGAAAGCTTTCCTGACTTCAATATGAAATTCTGCCTTTATTGAATACAGATTTGAATTACTTGTATCTCTCAAAACCTAAAAAGCAATGAACATGCTTGTTTCTAAAGAACACATTCGTGGCTCTTCACAAGAATTGACTCAGTGACCAATGCAGTTGCCAATGTTTTTACTTATTCCAGGACAAAAACAACCCAGAAAACTTTGAGTTTTTGCTTTCTCACAAAAGGGCACCAAGTGCAATTGCTTTCCAACTACATGCTAACAGGTCAAAGGCAAAGTAGCGAAAATAGTTCTCTTGAAAACTGTTTTGAATTTCTATAGTGTTTCTTGCTCCTAGAAATAATTTTTTCACTGTGCCATGCTTTGTAAAGTTGCGTGGAGGCTACCTGCCAGCATCTCTCCCAGATACAGCAATACCAACAGAGGTGGCTCCAGAAGGTCTGAATATACAGAGCAGCAGCAATTCAGGGGGCAGGGGACACAAAGCAATTTTTTCACCCAAGAAGTGGTTATTCAGCAGGACTCCATCATATGATAGGTCCTGAAACAGGACAGCCTGGGTTCAGAAGAGTGCTGGACAAACCGGAAGACTATTAAAGATAGATTTTGGTGCCAACAGAAATAACCTCCCTCCATAAGTCCCTGAACTTCACTGGATGCTGGTAAAGCATTTCAGAACATTATGAAGGTTACCCTGCCCTTCCCCTGCTCCTTGCTTTTCTGAAGCTGCCTGTTCTTCCCATACCAAATGTACTTCAGGCCTCAGGGAACTCAGACTTGCTCACAACGCTGTGCTCTTCCTCCCTGCACTGCTCCTCCAGCCGGCTGGTAACACACTAGGAAGGCTGCTCTGACACAGCACCAGCAGGGTGGGAATAAAGCAAGTTACTAAGCAAGCCATAAAATCACATTTATTTATTACACCATAACTTTTCCAAGCAGGCCTGTCCTATAACTGGTCAAACTTCACTGACAGAAAGTTTTGTTGCCCAGAATACCCCAAATGACGACTCTCATAACATATTTTTTCATGTCCTACTGCCAAAAGCCCCTAGATAAATAATGTCCCAAGACATTTGTAGCACAGTTATCTTCCTTTAGCTATTTGTCCAAAGAACAAGGCTTGAAGTATCTACAGAGCCATCACTCAGTGCTTTGGCAGTAAGTTACAAATATCTATTGATTTAGCTTTCCAACAGACTCAAGTGTTCAGCCTGTTATCTCACATGAAGGTACATATCCCCTTCTCAAGTTCTGCCAGGAAAGTAAAGGATTTCTGCCAAACTAGTTTATTGCTATTCTCTTTTCCTCATGGCTACCAATACCACAGAGACCTGTGCATTGGCCTCCCGCACAGGGATTGATTTTAGCCTCCAGTCTACTACAAACGTCAGATTGGCTAGTGCCTTCCTGATGAATCTGCTTTTCCCCCACAGTAGCACTAAGAACAGAGCACCCTCTTCACCCCTAAATATTTATAACCAGTATTCTTCCTAAAAGCTGCATAAGTACGTATTTTAATGTGACAGAAGCAACCACTGCAGGGAGAGGTACAATCCAGCAATGTCACCAGCTGATTTCTCATACAATTCATCTTAATAACTCCAGCTTGTTCAGTGACAGACATCCTCTCAGCAGGATACCACGAGAGCTAGCTTCATAAGCATGCACTTTACTTAATAAAAACCAGAATTAAAGAAGAGATCTCAATGGTGGTAATTGTTTCTCTATTTAAAAGCAAGTCCAAGATGAACAGATAGCTGGAAGGAGCTTCAATCCTTTGAAACAACTGCATATTCACTGATTCTGTTTCACAAGCCCACTGTTCATTGCATCCTGGCAGACACACTCTACACAGTGCATGGTTATAACACTTACCTAAAGCTAATCAGGTTCACATTCGCTGAGGTTTTGTCCATGTATGTTTAACATAATGCCCATCAACTCTAAGGGGTAGGATTTTTAAATTATTCCAAACAGCCCGTAAGTAAATTGGCCAAATAAATTGCCATCATTTTAGGTTCAATTCATCAAACACATCATTTTGGCGCTGTTTTTCACAAAAAGGCACTGAAGATGCTTTGCTTGCCAACCACTTATTAAGAAAAAGAATTGTGATCCAGTTGTTACAGTATTTGTTTCACCTTACAAAGGATTACCAGCCACTGATGCACTATTGAACAGGGAAACCAGTATCTCTTTAAACTTCAATTTCCCTGTTGCTTCATTTTTTTTTTTTTTAATTCTAGTTTTATTGATATGCTTTCTTTTCACCTTTGAAATAATTGGCAGTTGCTCAATCACAAACATAAATTTCATCATTTTAAAAGCCCACAAGTCCCATTATGCTAATCCTCTGCCCACATGAAGAACAGCCTAGCAGGCATTCGTTAAACCTCTCCTTTGAAGTACTATTGTTCTGATGTCATGGACATTTCTTCTAACCTGACCTAATAAAAGAGGTGATATGCTTTTCACTCTCTCATTTCCACACAATTTAGAGCCCATGTAAAGCAAGGAAATGAGAAATTATGCCTCTGTAGATGTAAAACCACACAGGTTTAGACTGTTGTCTCATTTGTGACACCAGTTCTCTACTGCTTATGCTTGCTCACAGTGCTCTGGGGACCCTGGAGCTCACCCTTCACACAGAGGAAAGCCAATGCCTGCACACACTCCAGGGAAACTTCATTTTATCTAGACAGAGACACTGACCCACAGCATCAGGCAGGTTCTGACAGCACACAACCAACCCGCATACTGCTGCCTGCCTCCAGGAATCTATTTTGCTTTAATCAAGAGAAAACACTTCTCCACGCCACTCCTCCACTCCACTCCTCCCTTGCCACAGCCTCCCCCTAAATAAACAGGTAACAAGCACATCTTCCAGCATTCACCGGGTGAGGCGCAGAAGCAAAAATATGACATGAATAGTTGATGTGGCATGAAATGATACGTTGCAAACTCATGCACAATATACAGCTAATGCCAGACCTGTGCATACACAACTGCATCAGGATGATCTCCTGGAAGAGTACCACATCCTCCTATTTCACTTTGAAGAGCTCTTGTTCAAGCAGATGAAGATGCACTGACGCTCATTTTTGACTCCTTCAGACATCAGCTCCATCATGTTCGTATCTGTATGTTCATAGCAGGCTCACCCTTGTCTTGGCCGTGGCTAAGGTCTAAAGCACTGCCATGCTGTAAGCCACTGCTTTTTATGGTAGCACAGAAAGAGCTCATACAGTATAAGGAGCATCTCTTAGGCATTTCTGCTACAACAATGTCAAATAGTTACAGCGTCCTACAGTACCTCATCTCCGTCTTCTGGAGTTGTTCCGTATTCCTGGATTTCTGCTATGCCTTCATTGTTACATTGATGTCTCTGTTGGTTTTATATCAACAAAATAATTTTGTTGACTACCTTGACTACCACTTCGGCCACCATGGAATTTCAGGCAGTGCTAAACTGCAGCTGACTGTACACATGAAGAACACGTGAACCTTTTATACACAGCGGTGACAGCTAGACATACAACTAGCTAGGCATAACTTCTCTCAGGTATTTGGGGTGGGTAAACTGTAATAAGGGAACATTAGAGAATTATGACTTGGGGAACTGCATTTTGAAGGTGAGTTTGAAGACAGAAATGAAAATATAGCAAAGGATTGATATCCATTGCCCTTGTGTTAGGTAAGTTTTAAATCACACTGACAAAGTCTTGCACAAAACTGAGAGCAACTGAAGTTTTTTTGACAAATAATGTTTACAGAGGTAACATGATCCTTCTGTGCAGTTTGAAGTCCATGGCGGCCTTCACACAATAGCCTACATCATTTGACATGCAGATCATAAATCATCTTTCAAAATCTACATAGTGGATATATATTTAAATTTTCCATATATTTACATTTTTCCATTAAACAGTTACCTAAGGGTTTTTTCTACCTTTTAATAGGGAAAACAAAACACTTGTTTCGATAAACCCATTCTTCCAAATTCTCAAACAGTTTATTTATCATTGTTCCTGGATATTCAGTAAGATTAAATTAATTTTGAAAGATTTCTTTGGACTCATATTCTCTAATTCTCCAAAACAAAATACTTGGGAGCTGACCAGGTAAAAAGCATGTGCGAGCATCAACCCTTTTCTGTCTGTATTTGAAAAACAGTAATACAGTGGTAGTGTTAAAGCAATCTTTTGCCACTTAGCCTTTCCAGAGTATATCCTTGAGATCCAAACAGTTCAGGCTGACTATCAGTTACTAATTTTTCCTTTAACTTGTTCCACAGGAAAAGAGGCTTAAGAGGAGCATAAATTTTAATGCAAGAAAATTAGTCACATTTGAATGGATTGCTGCTCTTACAATTATCTACTTTCTTCTGTTACTTCAGGCAGCTGTCAGAGTACAAAGTTAAAGCTTTGAGTACTTGTTTGCAATAAAAAGTGATCTAAAAAAGAAAAAATGCATAAACACACTTGTTTCAAAAGCACTGGAAACCCAACAGATAACAAACAACTTGAAATAAATATTGCTCTGTAACACTGGACTCCCCATGATACAGACCATAAGGAAATGTAATTCTGTGAAGAGCTGTTGGGAACTTCAGTACATTATTATGATAAAACCTAGATGGTTAACAGGCAAATGTGTAAACTGAAGAACTAGAGCTTTCCTTTGGAGAACAAAAAAAACAAGCAACAGGGATGGGTATTGGAGACTGAAAAATTCTATTGCTCGGACACCAGAGAGAGCATTCATTTCACCTTTGTTATTATTGATTTTCTGTATCACTAGAGAGATATTCAGAGAGAATACAGCTTTAGCCTTAAAAAAACACTACCAAAACAAAAGACACAGTCCCCCAGTAGCAAGCAGATTATACAGCTCATTGTACAGATGCAAATGAAGCCACCACTAAAGATATGTGCAGAGGATTCAGCTCTCCTTTTGACCTCAGCTATTACATGCCAAGTGCCTGCCTCATTTCAAATAGCTGTTCCTCAGCCAGTGAAAAACACCTGCTGTTTCCACAGATGTTAATCTTCCTGCAGCTGAACAGGAGCTCTGCTCCAACAGCTCTTTCAGAGAAAATAAGTATTTAGAATGCTGCAGCCCCCCATTTTCTTGGGCAGCCAGAGCTTATTTCCTTTCCAAGGCCATGTGCAGATAAACCCTCAGAAAGACAGGATAAATTAAGCACTGTAAAGCCTGCAGAACACTAGCAAAACCTTTATTCTTTTATTTGTACAATTCGGCTCCTAGAACATCAGAAATTCCGGAATCAAAAGTCTCCAGGGAGACCTTATTGTCAATGGACCATTTGTGGACACTTTACATGTGTAAAGTACTCTACGTGTTCCGCAGAGTAAGGAAATGATATCTATGTATTATATAGAAGGATGGCAAGGAGCAGGGGTTGGATGTTTGTTAATCAGGATGCACTGAATAGCATGGGACATGAACATGACATTTACCAGAGCAATTGTGAATGCCCATCCCTAGAAGTGTTCAAGATCAAGCTGGGAAAGCCTTTGAGCAACCTGGTCTAGTAAAGAGACGTCCCTGTCCATGGCAGGCAGCTTAGACTAGATCTTTAGAGGTGTCTTCCAACTCAACTATTCTATAATTCCCTCTGTTGGCTTGTTTAGCTCATGAAGGTAAACAGCAAAATTCGGGAACTGAGCATCCAAGTCCGTTTGTTAGGACCTGAATCACATTCAGAGACCACAAAGTAAGGGAGAACTGCTGTTTCAGAATCTGAAAGGTGAAAGAGCTTGTAGGTCTGCAAGAAAGCACGTTAAGGATTGCTGCTTGTTTATTACTGTAATCTTGTAATCACAACAGCTGCAGAGATGACATCACTTTCCACAAAGAACCAGACAGGGAAAAGAGTGCAATAACCAAAAGTTATCAGAAGAAGTATTTTTCCCTTCTGATACTGAGATCTGTCTCCCTACCAAACTAATTCAACAAATTAACATTTTTCACTGTCCATAACTAGTGGTAACTCAACCTATGGTGCATTTTGTACCCCTAAAGGATCCTGAATAGTAAATTACTGTCTTGAATGTGATCACGTTTCTTTTACACCTGCTTCCCAGGACAAGAAAACAACCCATTGCACATACCTAAGTTATAATTATAAATAATAGTACTCAACATTTAAACCACAAAGGCTCTGCAGCTAATACAGCACAATAGGGACAATGGGCCCTATTTCAGGCAAACAAGCAAGATGCTGTTAGTGGGCACAACGCCTAGCAAAAAGGGCAATGGCCCCCATCAGGGCAGGGAGTAACTACTGTAATATAGATAATTGGTGAAAGAAGATATCATTTCATATCTGAACCCAGAACAAATAAAAAAATAGGCTATTTTGTCTAGGATTGACATTTTAGATACTGCTTAGGTCAAGAAATTTCCTGATCCTTTCCATTTACTATTGTTCCCCAAGAGCCAATGCCTTCTCCCCATCCCTCGGCCTCCATTTTCCTTCTAATTTCAAAGCTGTTCTTCTAATTACAAAGATACATAAGTCATAGATTGTGACTTATGTAATTATAGCAGCTCATCTAGCACAAACTGATGGTGTCAGTTTATGAAATAACTGCTGCAAACAGAGAGGAGCAAAACACAGTTCTAAACAGAAAATAAAGTCAAATAAACTAAAGAACAAATAACCTTGATGGAATCACAACATGCTTGACAGCATTTTATGAGCAAACTTCATCTCAATAAATCCAGAAAATTCTGTAGTTATGCACTCAATACTGCTTCTACCCAGGTGGATGAAATTTTGCAGTGGGTTTTAGAGAGAAATAATAAACTGCTACATTAAAAAGCAAGAAAATATTATATCAGCTCTTCTGTGTGCATGAGAGCCATCTCCTATCCAGGTGTTAAGTGGATTTACTTATATTGCCATATAAGATTAAATAAAGTTTGCCTGGCTGGATTCAATTTCTATTCTATTTATGGAGTGTTCCCATTAACGTTGAAAAGCATTTAAACTATTTAGGAACTTAAGTCTAAATGGAAAAATCTGCAAGCCACAAAATAATGGTTTGACTATTCATTCTGGCTGCAAATACTGGTGTTTAAATAATTCAGCTGCCTAATTTGAAATATCAACTTCGAACCAGATGGGTGTTGTGACCATCAGCTCAGCATTCTTGGGGAGTTTCAACATCTGCTTTGCTGCTCCATTTTGCATAGCTGATTTACTGAGGTAGATACAGAATCATAGACTAGTTAGTGTTGGAAACGACCTTAAGATCATCAACTTCCCTGCCATGGGATGGGATACCTCACACTAAACCATGCAGTCTCCTCTTCTTCAGGCTGAGCAGCCCCAACTTTCTCATGGGAGGTGCTCCAGTCTCCTGATCATCCTAATGGCCCTCCTCTGGACTTGTTCCAACAGTTCCATGTCCTTTTTATGTTGAGGACACCAGAAATGCACACAATACTCC
>JANRGW010031252.1:0-44957 GCA_024733675.1 Psilopsiagon aymara
TGCTCAAGGCCAGGTTGGACACAGGGGTTGGAGCAACTGCTCCAGTGGAAGGTGTCCCTGCCATGGCAGGGGTTGGAACTGGATGAGCTTCAGGTCCTTTTCAGCCCAAGCTATTCTTTGATTCTATGATGTGTTTGTGCTGCACAGTAGTTGAAATGCTGCTGCTTTAGTTAATAAGTTATTAAACCAGGATTAAAGAGAACTAATAATGATGGAGAGGTTAAAAATGTAGCTGACCAGTCTGGTTTTCCCTGCAACGCTGCAGTGCCACATTTCCCCATCTCCATTTCTGCACAGGTGACAGGGTCCCTGTGACCTTCCTGTGCTGCGCATCCCCCAGGACTGTGAAAACAAACCCATTAATGTTTATAAAGTGTCTCAGAGTGAGGGAATTACATCACTGCAGTGAGATACAAGCTTAATGGATCAAAATAAACCCCAGAATCAGCCCCTCAGCTTAGGCACGTTTCAGTTACCTGGCTCAAGCCTTGAGGAATCCCGCTGAGATGGAATAATTGAGGGAAAAGTGTGATCCCAGAGATTTTTCTCCTGTAAAGCCATTCTCTCTTAATAGGAAGCAGATTTCTAGACCCCTTGCAAACAAATGACTTCCCGAGCATAATTTACAGCTGAGTGCATCTATGGCACCGGTCTTTCTACATGGCCCTATTAAAGCAAACATTTGTTTAATGAATTACATCATTCCAACGAATCTGTATATGTTCTGCTTGTATTTAAATGTTTACAGGGAAGACATCAGCGGACAGCTTTTCACAAGCAGGTACTGGTGTCAGTGATGAGCTTCTGCTGCAAGGTACCCCAGACTTTGAACACCTCTTGGCTTCTGCCTTTTTGACTATTGAGGGCAGTTCATTGCTGTTTAGTTTGATAAAACTGTAAGTGCAGTTATCCAGGAGCTTCAGGATCTCTGCTTAACATAAAACTGTTTGGATTTAGTGCAAATTTTGGGGTGCTTCTCCCCATTAATGAATCACAGAATCCCAGACTGGTTTGCGTTGGAAGGGATCCTAAATCTCATCCACTTCCAACCCCCTCCCACAGGCAGGGACATCTTCCACTGGAGCAGGTTGCTCCAAGCTCCATCCAGCCTGGCCTTGATGATGAACCACATCTGTCACCTGAGAGGTACAAACCACTGCACAGCTCCCACCTGGCTGGGGTTGGTCTGTGCAACTGAAAGGTGAATTAAACCATTACTCACGCAATCAAACACGGTTGATCTGCTGTAGCCATTTCCAAGATGACTTCATCTCACTATACAAACCTCAACAAAAATCTAACACTGCTCCACCCTCTTGTTTTAATGTAACCCTCACTACAAACTATGCATGAAGTGCTTCTTTTCATGGCATACAGAACAGTGACCATGGTGCTGTGATAATTTAGCATTCTTGCACAGATATCTCTGATATGTGGTGCTCTCCAGCCTGGCTCACCCCTTCCAGGAGCAGGTCTGCTGGGTTGTTCCTACATACGTGCTGTAGGTCTTGCTAAGAGAAGGGGTGAGCCCCAAAGGTGCATCCATGTGAACAAAGCTGCCTGGTTATACTCTGATACAGAAACTGTTTTCATTGCAGTTTGGGCTAAAATATCCATAAGGATATTAATTTTTTAGCATTGATCAAGTGCAAGGGCCACTTGATCTGAAGTGGTCCATAGTGATGAAGGATGAAAAAGGATGCAGAAGGATGAAAAAGGATGTAGAAGGATGGCCTGATGTCTGGCACTGGCCCCTCCAGGTGATTTCAGTGCTGAGCTGCCTGGGTGCTTGGAGCTGGCTCAACAAAGCACAGGACTTTTGGACATGGTGCATGGATGGAACACCAGCAAGTCATGGAGACTCACAAGTGCAAAGGAGCTCAGTAGCACGCAGTGAGAACGTACCAGCAGGAGCAAGAACAGTGAGTGTGGACCCAAACATGCACACTTGGTACCTACACACCTGGCAGCAGTGAAATCTAAAAGCCAGTTCTTTAAAACTGCTTGGATTTCACTAGTAACTTTTCATAAAGGAACACTGAAATAGGGAGCAAAGAGAAAGAACTTCAGGCAAAGCCTGTGTGAAGTTCCATTTCCCCACCCTATCCCTCAGGAAGACCGAATTCAGGTTCTTGCAGAACTGCAGGGGTGATTTGAGAGACCAGGTACCACTGCAAGACATTATCTGTTCTCTTTGGGAAGGGAAGAATGGGAAGGCTGCAGAGACATTTGCTCTGTGGACCCAATTTACCTGCTGTTCAGACACTGTTAAAAGGATCATATAAAAACTGAACTGAATAGGGAGATCCTGAAGCACTTCAATAGCAGGATAACAGTTGCCATGAAATCAATCAGCAGACAAATATATATTTAAATTAGGTGTTAGTGGGACAGATGCAGGAAAGGTGATTATGGGTTTCCTCCCTGCTTCCTTTGGCAGGGATGATGACACACCAGGGTGGGTCAATGTACCCTATCATTAATACAGCATCAGTGTTCATCTGGCAGCTTCTTTGTCCTGTGAAGTCAGTTCCTATAAAGATTTGACATTAGCAATAGGCATGGTGAAATTCAGATACCTTTGAATTTTCATAACCCTCTCAATGCTTTAGCCCAGATCATAGGCAAAACCACTGCCTAAATTGGGCAGGAGGCAGGAACAAATATTTGGACACATCCATTTGAGCTGTAGCCATAAATACCATCAGGAAAACAGTGGGAGAGCAGCACTTTCTTCGCTCCCCAGCAAACTGAACAAGAACCATGGTCTGCAGGGCAGAGCACATGGAGAGAGTCAGCTGGAGCGTCCTGGAAAAGGACGATGCTAGAGAGAAATGTAGTTTTTTACTATACTATCTGTGAAGCAAGTACAAGATAAGTTCTCAAGTGTGGTTCAGGGCTCTAGAATAATCCCAAGATTAATGCAGAAATGGAGAGCTCCATAGAATAAAGGAGAAGGGCTTTAGGATGTGCAGCGCAGCTTCCTCCATTGCCAGCTGCCACCCAGGGTGCCCATTAACATCCACAAAATTCCCACCAGTGCTTCAGCAACTGTACAGCACAATCGAGACAAGAGTGAAACTTCATTTACTCTTACAAGGCTACCCAAGGCAAAGCAGCTCTCCTTTTCATTTCAAGCTCTGTTGTGTCGACATCCTTCCTTGTTCTGTCAGCAGCACAGACACTGGGGGCAAACCAGGTTTGGGGATGGCCCCGCTGGCAAACCAGCTTTTGCAACAAAAGGCTGTGGCTGGGGACTATAGAACAATAAAAGTGGTTTTATTTCTTCTTCTTTTTCCTTGTTTTTATTTTTGAGATGGCAACCAGCAGTGTGCACTAACCCTGTGCTGCACAAGGTCACAAATGTACCATTACATTCCCTACTAAAATATGAAAGCTCTAAAAATATAAATAGTTTTGGCATTGAGAAGGCAGTGGAAAACTGGAGCAATGTTCATATAGATACACAGGACATGATTTATGCTCGTGTTTTAAGTCTTCAGTAAATATTCATTGATTCTATATTCTGTATTAGTGGCTATCTCCTGAAGTGTTCATAAAGCAGATGGGTTGGAGACTGGGAAAGAGAACACTTTTTCAGGATTGAAATCCCTTTACATCAGATCTTCCACAAGGACCTGATTTCTTCAGTTGAGTGGGAAAATGCTGCAGACCTCCTTTCACTGGATAGCTCAAACTGTGTGTGAAGGGGTGCTGTGACCCAGCAGGAAAGGGCATCAACTGCATCCCATAGACCCTAGCAAGCCTTTCCAGTTGAATGAGGAACAACTTCATCTCTTGCCTAAAGAACTGTAGAGTTAGTGGTACTCTCACACATTGCCATACTTGGGAGGAGCTCAAATCCTCTTGTGACAGAAGTTTATGTAGTGCTCCCACATGAATGAGGAGAGATGAGGGTTAAAAAACAGGGAATGCAAAGCTGGAACATGGCGGAGTGGCTGCTTGACTCCAAATGTCTCAGCATATTTCCTACTTTAGTGCAGAAAATGGTAACAACCCCCCTCAGTTTAAGGTATTGCCCCAGCACACACTTTGTCTAAACAGGAGTGTTTAATGAAATCTGCTGAAGGTTGATTTATCCTAATGCAACCCCCAGCCATGGAAGGGCAGGGGACATGCTGCTTCTAATAAAGTCCATCCAACTTCTGACATAGATTACTTAAAGCAAAAAGCAGCAACCAAGCCCCAACCATACAAGTGTGATAAAGTATCTCAGTATAAAATCAATACCAAGGTGATTAGCAGCTTTGAAAAATTTTGGCTCTAAGTCATCCCATGGCAGAGATCAAATGGAGGTGCTGTCAACTCACTTGGGCAGTTTACTTTGCTTCTGATAAATGACAGTTAAAATGATCGAAAAAGATTCTCATTATCCCTGTATTTTCTCCTTTTTCCTTTGGGAAGCCCCTGTTTGAGCCACCTCCCAGGCAGCAGCATCACCTCCCTCTGAGCACTCCTTACCCTCAAGATGGCCCATGGTTGGGAAGCAATCCCAAGCTCTCAAAGTTCTTATATCTGGTGGAAAACTGGAGATGAGGCTGAGCAGTCAGTTCAAAGCCATTCCCTGTCCTGTTCCTCCATCCCCTGTCCAAAGCCCCTCTCCAGGTTCCCTGCAGCCCCTTCAGGCACTGGAGCTGCTCTGAGGTCTCCCTTCAGGAGCCTTCTCTTCTCCTCTGCCCCAGCCCCGCTCTCTCAGCCTGGCTCCAGAGCAGAGCTGCTCCGGCCCTCGCAGCATCCCCATGGCCTCCTCTATACTCACTCCAGCAGCTCCATGTCCCCCTTGTGCTGTTGCCTAAGGTTGGATCAGGACCACAGTGGGGTCTCCCCAGAGCAGGACTGAGGAAGAGAATCCCCTCCCCTGACCTGCTGCTCAAGCTCCTTTTGAAAGCCTTTGACAAGAGCCAAATCACTGAGCTGGCAGGATTGTTGGCAGAGGGATTTTAAGGTGCTTGTACGTATAAAACCTATCGATGGCAATTAAACAGAGCAGGACAACTGCCAAGCTCCTGTGTTTGCTCACTGTCAGTAGGTTTTATGGATACAGAGATACATATCTACAAAGCCATTCAAGTGCAGTTAATTTTTCCAATACCCACGTCCTGTAGCTCGCATGAGGGCAATATGTTTATCCTATTAAGATAGTGACTTCATAACACACTACTTGGCTCTAGGGCAGGTTTTTGATTAACTTCCTTCCAGTACATATAGAAAAATGAAAACTCTCTCCATCAAAACCCCAGGATGAAGTTTTGTCAGGTACCAAATGCAGTTTGTCATCCTCCCAGGGGTGGAACACAAGCTTGGGAAAATCTGGGACTTCAAACCTGATGGAGATGGTGGAAAATGAGGTGTAGGAAATACACCTTAGAGTATCACAGCTCACTCTGTCACAATGCAAAGATGAAGGGAAAAGGAAAGTTAAAGCATGGTATCTTTTGTAACACCCACATTTCTGTTCCTAGACTCTATGCTAGGATGGTGCTGTTGGAGCAAGTCCAGAGGAGGCCACGAGGATGATCAGGGGCTGGAGCACCTCCTATATGGAGACAGACTGAGAACATTGGGGCTGTTCAGCCTGAAAAAGAGAAGGCTGCGTGGAGACCTCAGAGCAGCTTCCAGTGTCTGAAGAGAGGCTACAGGGATGCTGGAGAGCAACTCTTCATCAGGGACTGCAGTGACAGGACAAGGGGGAATGGGTGGATCATGGCAGGGAGTTGGAACCGGATGATCTTTATGGTCCCTTCAAACCCAAAACATTCTGTGATTCTATGGTTCTATGTTAGGCCATACCTGCAGTGAGTGGAGGTGATGCTCCATTCCTCAAACCCGTCACTATCCAAAGGGTCCAGAACAAGCAGGAGAAGAGTCTTAGGACTATTTGGCTGATTTTCTTGCCTCCTGATGACATCCCATTAAAAGTAACGGTCCATAATCTGCACCAGCCCAGCTCGCCTCAAGATACAGATCTACCTCATTTGCAGTTACATAATTAGCAATTACCCTAATTCCATTTACATTAAACTTCAGGTTTTTTTAAATAAATGTTATCTTCCCTGATGAAAAAAAAAGAAATAATAAAGCGACCTGGGTCTACTCCAGATTCCAGAAAGCAGCAGCATCATTATCCCCTCCTCAGATATAGCGTCTAGACGCTTTCAACAAAAATATTCATTATTGCTCATTTGCATATCTTTCAAGTCTAGGATGGAAATCAAATGAAGATGTCAAAACAAGGCTAACTCTGCCTGAGGCAAAGAGGAGACACAGTGACCCCAAAGCCCTTCCAAATGTGAGCTTAGGTCATATGAAGAGGGAGCATCTCCAGCATCCTCAGAAGTGAGGGGAGAGCTAGATGGAAGCTAAGCGAAGAGAATCAGAGGGAAATAAAGGTGTGAGAATATGGATCTGAAATATGCTTCTTTAAAGACAGGAAAAGACCAGGAGCTCAGCAGCAAATCACCAAAACAGCACCAAACCCCTGCTTAGGTGGCTTTATAACACTGCATTGTAACAGGCTTGTTATGCAGGGTTATGCAGGAGTTAGGGCATAAAGGATGAGTTGGGGCATAACAGAGTTAGGGAATTGGCTTTGATTCCCCTCTGCATTTCAGCACTAGGAGAGGCCTTTATGTCCCTTAGTCTTACTGGAAAAACCTCAGCCTTACATTACAAGATGTGGTGAAATAGAGCTGTTAATCAGGATGGTGATAACTCATGTGGGTTTAGAAGAGACTTTTCCTGAAGACAAAGTACATTTTAAAGATACTCCTTATTTGCTAGTAACAACATTTTCCGTTAGCACAAGGGAATATGTATTACACCTCAAGCACATGCATCACTGAGCTTGGGGAATGAAGATAAAATAACCTTTTTCTAGGAAATAGGGATGAATAGTTAAAAAAAAGAAAAAAGTTGGGGAATATCCCTTTGAACTCCAAAGCAAATTTGCCCTTGTCGTATTTGCATCTCTCTCATGTTCTTTTGCTGTGCAGTGGAGTTTTATTAGCAGGAGCATTCATAGAAAGTGAATTTGAAGCCTGAATACCCATGGGAAATGAATTTTAAATCTGCTTGCTGTGTGCAGCCACCCAAGAAACTGGATCATAATTGTTTATTATACGTAAATATTTATATTGTTGAAGCACGTCTCAGATTAAAAGACCAATGTGCTCCTGTGCTGGGCAAACACTGTCCCAGGTTACAGGAATTACCCCCATTCCCAGCAAACACGGGGATGTGTGACCGGTTCAACCAGGCTTGGTCACCTACCGGTAGTGAGATGGCAAGTGGCACGTTTCAACGTCAAGAACATTGGAGTGGAGGGCTGAAAGATCCAAATGTTTCTGCAGTTTTCCAATACTGAGGAAGTTGCAGTGCACCCACCCAGTGGCACAACCTCGCATGGGGTACTTGAAATAGTCAGGGACTTAAAGTCCATCAGAAACACCTTCAAAGAAGCTTCTTTACTGCCTGAAGTTCAATGTGATGGACTCCAGCCCCCACTTGGGAGCTCGGATTTCGGCCCTCCCCCGCCTTTTGGTTCACAATGGATTCTTAGTTTTCATTCCCCTCCTCTGCTCTCCATTTGCATCTATCAATGCTCCAGAGAGCGGCACACAATGGCTCTGCCTCCCCTCCCCCAGCAGATTCCTGGTGGGACAGAGGCAGCTCTGGAGCAGGAATCACATCCCTGATCCCCAGAGCAGTTACCATCCCATCCCTCAAAGACAGCAGCAGGAGCTCACTGTGCAGAGCAGCACTGCTCTCAGATCATCCTCCTGCTCCAAAGGTACCTTTGGGATTGGGGGGCAAGAGATGAGCAGCACTTTCTGCAATAGGGGATCCCAATTTTGCTTGGTCATGTAGCACCCTACAAGTCATCTGCGCCCCGCAGAGCTCAGCCCTTGAGCTGGCACTGATGGTGCACTGGACTTCGGAGAGGGTTTTCTTGCCAATACCAAGTAAAGTGTGTTTTCAGGGGCTGGAGGGAGGCAGAAGCTGGTTTCCAGCCTGTACTCCCAACCCAGGGCTTCAGTCATCTCTTGGCCACCTTCCACTCTCCCGAGCATGCACGGTGACGCAGGATGTGGCCACTCAGGTCACTCAGCCGTGCTGGGAACAGACTGGGGGGGCCCTGACAACAGCCATGTCCCGAAGCTCCAGCCGTGTCCAGCATCCAGGAGCAGCTCCTGCAAACAGCACTGCTGCGCTCTGGGCTTTGGAGGAAGGGGAGGGAGCGTGTCAAGAGCTATCTTCACTATGCTATTTTTCTCTATTGCTTCCTTGAATGAAACGAGGGAGTGGCTTTTTTGTAATTATGGAGGGATCAAATCCCTGCTGGAAGCAGGGCTGGGCCATACACATTACACCACATATCAGAGCGCAGGCAAATTACCAACTATTAAGAGATGATGAACAAAAACAACCCCATGAAATTGAAACTCAAGTTACAGCAATAAGGATGCAGAAGAGAGAAAATTGCATTATGACATGCACTATGTTACAAATTCCCCTTAAACTGCATCCACTGCTGGGAGGAGGGGACTCAGAGCCACCCCTTGGATCAGTGTCAGGTCTCCATCAGCTTCCCTGGCCCTTAGGTACGACTGTGCCTTTAATTATCACCCGCCACAGTCAGATGAGGGCCGCCTGTGTCAATTTGCAGGTCTTATTGGCACAATGTAATTATATGCCATCAATGATTATCAAAACTTAAATTACCCAAAGATGCTTGCAAGCAAAGCTGATACAGTATTTCATGGTATTTCCTTCCACTCAGGCCACCGAGGTGATGCTGGTATACAAGTGGAAAGCTGTAATTAGGGGAACATGAGAAGAGGAGGAATGTGATGAGGCAAACCAAGAGCAACCAGTACTGGGGACCTTGTCGCTTGAAGCTGCCACAGGAGGGGTCAGTGTCAGTGTCTGGGGGCACTTACTGAAACAAAAATGTTTCTGAGTAAGCTCACAGCTGGTTTTGAACAACATTTGAGATGCAGCGTGTTGGAAAGAGGAAAAACAAGAACTCAGCACTGGGAGGGGTATGATCTTGTGTAAAGGGGGATAACGGCTCCATTGCTGAAGGGAGCGTCCTCACAGTGGAAGCAAAAACAGCTCAGAGAGCTCTGAGGCTATGGGGGTACACACACAGCTCTGCAATACCCACACACCTCCATTTATAGCTCTTTTATCAAACAAATAAATCATCATAGACTGGGTTGGAAGGGACCTTAAAGACCATCTAGTTCCATGGGCAGGTTCACCTTCCACTAGAGCAGGTTGCTCCAAGCCCCATCCAATCTGCCTTAATTTATAAGAAAATACACTAATAAATACATATATAATGTAAATAATAATAATAGATATAACAATAAACAAAAACTGTAAGCTAAATGCTACGAGAGGGTCTATGCCACCTAAGGCAGATATGGTGACATCTCTTTGCTTTCCACCACCATGGCAGAAGATGCAACACACCACACGAGTGATGAAAATAAAAGTGCTAAATGGGCTCAAAACACCTTCTCCAGGATGTTATTCTCTTGGTTGCAGAGGAATCCAAAGTTGTTATTTTTGTCTTGAAGTGGTTAACTCTATGAAACTGGAGAATTAATGACACTGAACTTCAGAACAACGACAAAGGATTAAAGGCACCCCAAAGAATGTTTTCTTAATTGCAGCTGCCTGCTACATTAAAGCTGCTATAGGAAAATTCATTTACAATTCAGCTATTAAACTGCAAACCATTACCACTGCCTTTATGGCTTTATATTCCTCTAACAAATTTATTATGTAATTATTCTGTGCAACAGCATCGTTTCCAGCAAGTGGAGTTGAAATAAGGCACCCATTCCCAAATCTCAACTACTCTGCGCTTCCAGATATTTCTGCCACAGAACAAAAACATTACAGTGCAGTTTTCTCTGATTCTGACACATTTGAGTATGGAGCTGGAGTCTTGGCTTTATAGAATCACAGACTGGTTTGGGCTAGAAAGGACCTTAAGATTCAACTCCCTGCCGCAGGCAGGGGCACCTTCCACTGGAGCAGGCTGTGCCAATCCCCTTCCAACCTGGCCTTGAACACTGCCAGGGATGGAGCATTTACCATTTCCTTGGGCAACCTGAATTTAGTTATGTTTAATAAATACCCAAATGCTGGGCATCAAAGGGGTTTAGACCCTGACAAGGTCCAATATCAGGGCTATTTCATGGGCCTTTCTGAGCCATAACGGGCAAAATTGGGTGATAAAAGTGGGATAGGAGAGCTCAGCTCTGACAACTGCCATTTATTACCATAGGAAATGCAATTCCTTTGCGACTTGCTCCAGTGTCTCTGTACAGCTGGGGCTTGGGGAGTTGGTGTGATCCCACGTGCCAGGGGGCTCAGCCAACCCCCAGCACCCCACTGCTGACAAAATAAAACATCATTCTTAGAAACTGAGAAGAAAAAGGCATTTTCTGCCTCATTTTCCACCTCTGCAAAATAAATCTGTAAATAAATAACACACACACACACTTTGGCATCATAAAAACAACCTGCATAAAGGGGCATTAAGCAGGACACACATCTCCCGGGCAGAATGACTGGATTATTGTTGGGAGATGCAAATAAATTCTCATCATGTGCCCTTTTCTTTTTTGCCTCCTTTTTTCTCTTTGTACCACCCTCATCAAAAGGAGGAGACAGTGTCAGGATCCGGCTCAGGAATCTCTTGATCAGATTAAAGAGCTAATTTTGCTGGAACTGGGGAAGCTGCCTACTGTCCAGCCTGAATTCATCATGCTTTAGAAAACCACAGATTAAACACTCAGTGCCTCACTGAAAACCTCACTTCGCAGTCACCAGCGCCTGCATGGCCATGCCACGACCATGAAACCATCTCTTAGGAAGCAATTCCTTTATCTCATGGGGTTTTCTTCTATCCTGATCCACCAGTGGATGCTTCTCACACCCTTCACGTTATCTGTGATCATACCCTGAGCTTACTGCAGGCATAGGTTTATAGAGGTGCACTGAAATGGTGTTTTGCTGGGCTGGCCTTTGGAAATTTAGTGCAAACTCAAAAGAAAAGGGAGGTAAATGAACAAAATCCCTTATTTTTTCTAATTATCAGTATCATTTATAATAACAATATTCTAATTATCACCATCCTAGCAGGTTTGGTTTATTTAATTTGGTAAAGGAGGTATTTTGGAGGTCCCAAGGGATGGTAAATGACACAAGAAGGCAAAGCAAACTGAGCAAGGTTTTCAGCCTACCCAACCCCTGTGCTGCTGCAAGTTGGATGGGACATCAATGGGACAACTCCTCACAGCCTCATGAGTCTTAACAGCACAGTGAACCCATTTAGTTATGCAGGAGGCATCTCCCTCTGTCCGCACATGGTGAATCGCTCCTTAGAGGGGTGAATGGCCCAAACCTCCCCCTCTGCACTCTCAATTCACGGCTCTGGAGCCACTGCTGCCAGTGCTAAACAAGGTCTGACTTGTAGGATTATTTAATATTTATTCTCAGTGTTTGCTGTGGGTACAATGACATAAGCATCAAGGCCAAACCCGACATGGTTACACGAGCACAATACCTCCCAATCCCCAGCTGTAACGGAATCCCTGCAAAGAGTAGTCAGGAATGAGCTGATAAACTGGGATAATTTATTCTGCTGAGCCCAGTGCCTGCCAACACAGCTCAGTCTGGCGTGGGATAGACTTACTAGGAGCAGCCAGGCTGTGATTTGCAAAGAGGAGGAGGAGTCGCAGTGAATGAGATACCCAAATCTCGGCAGATGCAGCAGGAACAGGTTATTCACACAGGCCAGGTTCTTTTCCTTCCTTGGTTTAGCTCAAGAACCACTAACTAGTATGGATTAACATCAAGAGGGAGGGGTTAAGTTAAAAGGGGGTTTTAAGGTAAAAATAATGAGTGATAAAACAAGAAGAAAGATACAGAGGGAGAAAACACACTTAAATTTCCCTTGGAGAAATAAACCTGATTTTTGCATACCACACATAAAAACCTCAAACCCTTCCTTTCATGCTTTCCTCCACATTGCCCCAAATTTTCTCTAATTAAAGTTAATTTGCTCAGACCCTGGTACCTGTGCCACTGATTTGAGTAGTAAGTTTCTCTATGCTTCAGCATCCTCCTGCGCTGGTTGGGTCAATGAGACCTGTGGTACCTGGGACTTCCTGGGTGGATAAAAATCGACCCACCACCATCTTCAAAACAATCTTGGACCACCACAGATATGGGAGCAGCCAGACTTCAAAGGGAGCCTGCCACCTAAGTGCCTGCTCTTTGCTTTCTCTTGTCTGTTTCTTTAAAATAGATCTTTACTATAACCAGGAGCAAGATTTCTATGGAAAGGAGCCATTAAAGCAAAAAGTAACCTGGATTTTACTGTTCTTTTGACTGAGCAACTGACGTCCCCAGTGACTCACTCAATTCTACATCACTATTTTCCGACGTGGGACTTCTCCAAGGAAAAGCCCCCATCCAAATACATTTTGCCAGGAGCTGCCAGTCACTGGAGAGGTAAGACCTTCACACACAGATCTGCGCCACCATGGCAGGGGTTGGAACTGGATGAGCTTTAAGGTCCCTTCCAATATAAACCAGGCTGCGATTCTAAAGCCACCTCAATTGCTCACGGGTGCTGCAGGGTGAGTTGCTCTACAAAACACCTTTGGAAAATCTGCAGAAAAGCCTTTTGGAGCAGCTTGGGGCTGGATGACTGCAGAAACAGCAGTATGGTGAGGCAGAAAGTGGCCTTTTAATGGTCTGCATAATGAAATCAGGATGCACAGGACACACCAAAGCAGATGCTAAACAATAATGACTTCCTTGCCCAAATATGGAAAGACAACAACAGCGTGAGGACAGGGATGTGGTACATGAAGTGTGTTAACAGCGAGAACCTGCAACTCAGCTCCCTGCGGCCACCTAAACCTTCACCACATCAACAACCCAAGGGAGAAAACATATCAGTTGAGTGCATGCCCTTTGCAAGGCTCAGGGGGCAAGTGCAGGCAGTGCTTCAGCCATTATTAGGGTGCTGAGCCCAACACTCTTGTTTGAAGCCACGTGGTCCCCACATATGCCACAGGAGGCCACATGTGCCATGGAGCAGTTGCTATGGTGACTGTGGATTTCCTTAAAACTCCTGGAAAAAGGAGTGCATGAAGGCACCAGCAAGCACAGGAGCAGCAGCTCCTTTGGGGGGGGGGTGTGTGTGTGCAGATGCTGCATGACACCATGAGCTGACACCATTCCAGATGAGCAAGCAGTTCCCTTCACACAAAGATGTGTTTGCCCAGCAGTGGTTGTGTCTGTCCATTGGCAAACATCCCTGTCAGGTCTTTGCTGGCTCCACTCAGCAAGATGCCAGTCTTCATCCAGCAATTGTATTAATTTCAGCAGTCTCCAAAAGTTACCTAAAGATGCAGCTCCTCTGTTGACAGAGGAGGTGGGTTTTGATTGCAGCCCTTCTGGCAGGGCACAAACCTTCTTCCTTCTTCAATGCAGTTATTTAAAAGCATGTAGAAGTGACAAGACTGGCAGATAGAGGAGCAAAGCCCCCCAGTGACCCCAGTTACAGCCCAGCACATGGCAGAGCAGCACTGACCCACCACACTGCACTTGCAGCAATACCCATGGGGTGGGATGCAGAGCTATCATTGCAGTCTGCAACTGGGTTAAACTGGCAGCACAAGCGCTGTCTCCCACAATCCCTATGCTCAACTTTGCCCTTCACTGCTTTAAAATGCTGGTTTGCCCCGGCCCAGCCTCCGAGTCAGGACAAATCAATAACCCCATCAATTTTAACACCCAAAGCTGGAGGTGTCACTCCTGACTGATTTGTATGCACCCTAGCAGAACACCTCCTAGACTACTTTAAATGAAGTGGCTGGCAAAATCCCATGGGAATATTTAGTTAGGATAAAGAAACATATAGAAACACAGCTTTTGGAGCCATCTCACAGTAACTTTTGTTTCCATGGTGACTAATGTTTGTGTTTATATCTAGTCCCAGTGTTTCTATCAGATTGTGCTTCATGGAGCAGCTGTTACAAGTCATTTCACCAAGACAGATGATCCTGATAAGGAGCAAAGTTTCCATTCTACACAAATGCACATTTATTTAATAAAATCCAAATAATTCAAACCCGGAAAAGAGCTGTGCTTCAAAAAATTGATTATCAGTGCAGCCTCCTGATGGAAGGAGATTGAAAGCGGCCACACAATAGCTGCTGCCTAATAAGAGGGCGATAAAAAAACAAAATAGAAAATAAAGAAAACAACTGTGAAAGCACTAGTAGCTATATTAAATTTGGCCCTGATATTTCTACCCTTGGTTTTTATGCACAAGTGTTATGCCTAAAAATGAGCTCCTGCTGATTTTGATGGAGCTGTCACTAAAGAGGGTCGAGGGGGGCTGTTGGCTCCTGCCTGCTTTCATCCCTTCACACTGCTCATCCTTCTGCTGAGGGTGGCCGGGGGAACCAAGCAAAGACTAACCCAGGGTTTTTGGATCTCATAATCCACATTCCTCAAATATCCCATCACTGTAGTCACAGACCAAAAGCTCACCATACGAGCTCTCTGGTTGGATCTAGACTTGGATCAAATCTCCACGGGGGATAAACAGTTTTCCCTGGGCTGATCTCATAGTGATAAAAGGAAGGCTGGTGCCACAGTCACCTCTGATGTCTTATGCCTTTGTTTTTTCCCTGGAAAGACCAAAGTGTCTGAGACATCCGTGTGAGGCCAGTAGGCTCTGGAGGTGCCAGCACTTTTGGAGACAGAACCATGGAATGGTTTGGAAAGGACCTTAAGATCATTCAGTTCCAACCCCTGCCACGGGCAGGGACACCTTCCACTGAAGCAGTTGCTCCAAGCCCCTGTGTCCAACCTGGCCTTGAGCACTGCAGGGATGGGGCAGCCACAGCTTCTCTGGGCACCCTGTGCCAGCGCTCAGCACCCTCACAGGGAAGAGCTTCTGCCTAAGGTCTATACAGGAAACACAGGCTCCTTGCATTTGCCTTCCCACAGTCTCATCCCCACCACAGCCCCATCTACAGTCACTCCATGCATCTGCTCATTTTCAGGAGGTAAGACCTGTCTTCACAGCCTGAGGTTTTACTCATGCAGGCTCTTCCTTTAACATGTCTTTCTGCTTGCATAAGCCCTCGCTTAAATCCCAGCAGGGACCAACAATTCATTCCCACAGCACAAGGCACCAAACCAGCAGCAGTTGGCTACTGGGAGAGGCCAGTGTCAGGCACTTCTTTGTCACAAATATCTGGAGCACATCGGCATTGGCAATGGCGTTGCTTATCATTTTAATCACTTCCAAGCCCCAGCTCATCACATTGCAAAATGTGAAACCTAAGGAAATGGTTTTCATTGTTAGCCTCCTTCTTCTTAATTTGCAACCTTCCTGTGAGTAATTGCAATTCCTGCTCTGCAAAAGCCAAAGTCTTATCTACCACCTTGCTCAGGCAAATTAAGAGATGGGGCTTGACTCTAGTTTAGATTTGCTAAATATTTTTCCCCTGCCTTCAGAAACATTTATTACATTTCACATTGCACAAACTGCTTCAGCCTCCCGCTGGCTGCAGAAACACACTGAATTATTCTAATCAGAAACAAGGATCATGTTGAAAGTAACTGTAACATGGCACAACAGGAAACCTGGTCTTGCAGACTCCTTCGGAACAAAGACTCCAGCTTTCCTCTTCCCTCTTTGCAACTATCAGTCAAACACTAAAAATAAAGTCAGATATACAAAATTATCCTGCCATCAGGGCCTGGAAATATTTCAGTTGAGCATCTGTCAGTGCTCCCATTATGCATCTCAATTTCCCAGGTTCTCTATCTTCACTTTTCAGATTGTACCGGGCTTGAAACTTGGCACGTACACTGGAGATGACGCTGGAGCAGTTTGCTTAACAGCAGCCTCAATATTCCTGGAAGCTGGGCAGAGGGGAGGTTGTATCTCTTACTCTGCCAGACCCAACCACCTGCAGCTCCCAGCACTTGAAGCCAGAGTTACCTTCAGCACTTCCCCAAAATCAGGCCCTGTGTTCTGCCAGTTTTGTTCGAGTCCTCCCTTAAAGATTGGGGATGCCAAGTCTGCTCTTTGCTGAAGCCATTAAATCTCCTCCTGATTTACAAGAGGGCAAGAGGAGGGTAATGCCCAAATGCAACTGCTTGCTCTGCTATGCAAAGCTTTACATCAGTTTTACACCTCCTTCTACATCCATCCTGATACCCAAAGAGGTTGGTCCCTGCTCCTTTGCTCTGCTCCTGCCACCCATTACCAATTGCTCTCCTCCCTGCAGGACTCCTGCCTTGGCACTGTTGGAAAATCTTCCTTTAATCCAATTCTGGAGAAAGTATTGGCTGAAAGGAATAGAAATATCCTGCATTACCCAGACCCACCTCCTGGTACCATGCAAGGGCTGTGAGGACATCACAGCTGCAGCCTCTGCTACTGCTGGGGTTTGGCTCCTCAAGCCCCACACTAAATATTTAATCACAGACATTTTCTCCAGCATTTCTCAGCCAACAGTAATCAAAACCCTCCCAACAGTTGCTGCAGCCCCAGGGAAGAGCACTGCATTTGTTTGTTTCTTCCTCTTGGAAAACAGAAATACTTAAAAGCTAATCTAGCTAGGACTAGGCATGAACATAGAATCGTAGAGGCACAGAAGGGGTTGGGTTAGAAGGCACCTCAAAGACCATCTAGTTCCAACTCCCTGCCATGGACATACTCTCTTTATCATGGTCCTATTCTGTACAGGCAGGACTAACGATATACACTTGGTATGTAGGACATGTAAGACTGTTTGTAAAGTGGAAGATGAGGCAATGAGATTCAAGACAGTTTCGCTTTGCAGCCTTTTTGGTTTTTAATACTGGGGAAAGTGGGAACATATGAAAAGGGGGATGGGAGGTGGCAGCATTTGTAACTCTTAATTTACTAACACCACACATTGCATGCATTTCCCATCTTGCTTCATTCAGAGAAATCATCATTTTGCTAAACCAGCCTGGAGAGAGATCTACCACAGTGATTTCAAACACACCACCAGGATGGGGGATCCCTTCTGAGGGATGTCCAAGGCCAAAAGCATCTTCCTCATCACTGCCTGGTCTGTACAAAACATTCATTTGCTTTTCTCTGCCCATTAAACTCTCCCTATGAGTTTTTGATGGAGCAGAGCCAGTCACTTCCCACAGGCGTGGACCCAACCAGACACCAGGAAGATGCCTGGATTTAAATGTTATTTCAGAAATGACATCCCAGCTTTCTCTCCCAGTGCAAAAACCTCTGAAATAAGTGAGACAGAGAGAGGTACAAAGCAATGACAACAGCAGGATTGGGTCCTGTATTTGAAAACTATTTAATTTATAGTCTCTCAGTATATGAAGTATTAAGAAAGAAAAATACCTATTGCCTGCCAAATGTCACCATATCCACCCGACTTCCTTCAGTCTTTGAATGGATTTACCAGTGCCGGGGGCAATCTCATTTTCTAGAAAACCTGTTTTACTGCCTAATATTCCACCCAAGTCTATGGCTGATCACTTAAATAGGCTTTTACCAGGCAGGGCAGGCTGTACGTCTCATTTCTCTCAGACACCCTGCAGCAGGCTCTGTGTGTGGGTTGGGGAGAGGAGAAATCACAGCAAGCAGAGCAGGATGGCTTACTGTCAAATTAAAATGGTGATTCATTCCAAACCAGGGCTGTTTGCTCTGGTATTTTAAAGTTGTTTAATTTCAATTGTTGCACATGCCTCAGATTCAATGGAATGAGAGAAATGCTGCACAGATGATGTTGAAGGGATGAGCCATTGCATAGAATCATAGAATGGTTTGGGTTGAAGGGACCTTCAAATCTCATCCAGTCTCAACCCTCTGCAATGAGCAGGGGCATCTTCATCTAGTCCAGGCTGCCCAGAACCACATTCAGCCTGGCCTGGAATGTCTCCAGGGATGGGGCATCCACCACCTCCCTGGGCAACCTGTGCCAGTGTTTCACCACCCTCAGTGTAAAGGATTTCTTCCTCACATCCAGCCTCAACCTCCCTCTTGAAGTTTAAACCCATCACCCCTCATCATGCTAAAAACCCTCTCCACGTCTTTCTTACAGGGCCCCTTTTAAGAACTGAAAGGCCACAATAAGGTTGCACAGAGCCTTCTCTTCTCCAGCTGAACAATCCCAACTATCAGACATTCCTCATAGATGTCCCATCCCTCTGATCATTTGTCTCCCTCCTCTAGACCCTCTCTAACAGGTCCACGTCTTTCCTGTACTGAGGACTCCAGTGCTGGATGCAGTACTCCAGGTGGGATAATAGGGATAAAAGCCCTCAGTCCTGCAGCACTGATAAGGAAAGAGATGCTTCTGGCAGGAGCATCCCTGGGAGCACCGTGCAGCTCAGAAAGGCTTAAGAATCTGAGGAGCTGATAATCAAAATCTGTCCTGAACATCTCCTGTCTAATGGATCATTTGCAATGTTTACTGATGAGTGATAAAACCTCTGCTTTATCCCTGCAGCCCTGAGGTACCTCCAGCAGCTCTGTAGGAATTGAATACATTGATTTCTAACACACCTAATCCGTAAGTACAAGCACACAGAGGAAGAGGCTGATCCTCAGACACACAGCTAGTATACTAATTCCTTTATTTTAATTTGCCACCCTGTTAACCCAACCAGAATGCTGCATGCACGTATGGATACACTGGAAAAGAAGAGATGAGATATTTGAGGCCTGATCCAGAAAGGCTTACTCAAGAGTCACCCAGGCATAAATAATTTAGTATTTTCAGTTTATGTTAACACCATCAAGAAGTAATTGTAATGGAAGGACTTTCATAGGGAAAAGGTGATAGCAAAAACCAACTGCCAGATGTTAAAGCCACAAGCTACCGGGACCAAAATGTCACTCCTGGTGCCTCCATCCACCCCAGGAAGGACCATCTTTGATATCATTTATCAACATTCCTGGCTTTCTAAACAGCAACTATATTATTACTGATAGTGGAAATTATTCTGCTTGCAGGCAGCAGAACAGGGCTGTTCTGGCTATGTGGTTTTCTGTGTGTAGCTCTGTACTCTTGAAAAATACTTTATTTCTTGAAAGTTCAACCTTAGACCTCATCAAGGTTTGGAGATGACGTCCAGCAAATCATTTCTTATTACTCAGAGAAGAAAGCAGTGCTGCACAAAACAGAGATGCTCAAAGTTAGCCTTGAAACCAGGAAGAAATTGCCAACTTCTGTTGGAAGCTGCGAATTACTCTGCTACACCCAAACAGCTCAGAGCCAGAGCACTTTTTGCCCGCTGTCTTTAATGGCATTTTGACATCTTTTGAAAGAGAATGGGATTTTCATGACCCAAATCCTTCCCTGTGTGACCCTCCTGAAATCAGCAATCTTCACATGTGTTTACTGTGCAAGGCATGCTTAGAAATATGTAATTAGTGAAATTATTTACTGTGGGGAGCAGTAACAACTCCAGAGGTGAGATCTAACACACACACACACACACACACACATTTAGGGACTTGTTTGAGCTTTGTTTTGCCCCATTATATTTAACCTCTTGTGGTTCACAGTGCTCAGAGGCAATCAGGTCAGAGCAGTTACACAACATAGGCTGTTCTGTAAAAAACATAGACCAAAGTCCTAAAAAGATGCAACAGTTTTCTTTTGTTTAATAAGTATAAACCATGATGATATCCAAGTGCAACTGGAATGATCAGACTGTTCAGAAGATGACAGGAGCTCCATGTAGTATCTCTACTTAAAACGCGCACAACACTGTCAGGGTGGGGAGAAGAGGGGGTCCCTGTCCCTCTGCCTGATTTCAGCAGTAATTCCCAGTGAGCACAGGAAGAAAAAAGACACAGCTTCCTGACATGCTCCAGACACACTAAATGGGAGTAGGATGCCAGTTGGCTGTGACACAAACTGAGTTGCACACGGATCTCACAGAGCAGCTGGCCCAGAACCAAATCCTCAGAGCAAGAGGAAGATTTCCTTTGGGAGAGCTAATCCTGCAGCTCTTATCTACAGCAGACCAGGACGGTTGGTGCTTTCAGAGAAAGAGCTCGTCACTGTGGTGTTTGAGATGGGAAATAAAGCCTCTGTGGAGCGTCTCTTTCACCCATTGCACTCCTTCGTGTATTTGCGTGCACTGAGCAACTCAACCTGCTGCAAACCTCCACATCAGACCATGCTCTGGAGTGCAAATGCCCCAGTGCAGCCCCCATGGGTCATCTAGGTATGGATGGAGAGATGCTGGGTTTAGAATCATAAAATAGACTAGATTAGAATAGACTGGGTTGGAAAAGACCTTTAAGATCAAGTCCAACCATTACTCCAGGACTACCAAGACCACCACTAAACTGTATCACAGGACTGTTTAGTCCTGCAGAACCAGGAGGAAGGGACTTCTCGTCTTGCCTGCCTATCTTCATCCCCAAAACATTAATGAAATCTGTGATTTTCTACATAGAATACACACTACAACCAGAATCCCGCTTCTGATTACATCTATGTACTTGATGATTCTCAGTAGATCTCTCAGGAATCAATACTTATTACCCAAAGAGCAGCAGTCTCTCTAAAATTAGTGTGAAAGGAAGTGCAAGTTTCTTCCTGCACAGCATAACTTGGTAGGTGTTAGTTCTGTGAGAGCCTTTAAAACCCCATTAATGGCTCCCAGGAGAGCACTAATCATTTTCTACATATCCTTATCCGCTTAATCCCATTATAAAGATTTGTAGCATGAAAGCTGACCACTCATAATCCCAAACTGAGATGGAAAGCTGGAATAACAGGAAAGTGGCATTTGAGAGGAGAAAGAGATAGGGTTTTCTCACTATGCCTGGACAATTGCTGCTGCCTCTTCAGAAAGGAAACAAATGATGGAATAAGGCTGAGGATCTCCAGAAATACAGGAAAAAGAAGATTTGAAGAGGCAACATGGTCTAAGGTGAGGTATCCCTGCGTGTGGCAGGGGAATGGAACTGGATGATCTTAAGGTCCTTTCCAACCCAAACCATTCTGTGATTCTTTAAGTTACACAGAGATGCTCCCCTTGAAGTTTCTACTCAAGGTCACCCCACTTTGCACATCAAACAATAAACCTGGAACCATCACTCAGCTCATAGGGGCAGAAATGCTTGTCCTCCAGTCAGGTCATCATACTCAGTAGCATATTTGGATGACTTCTGAATTTCCAAGCCCCACCTGAGCTTGAGTGCAGAGCAGAGGGTGTCCCCATCCTGCAGCTGTGTTGACAGACATCCAGCTGCTCACCAAGCGACACCACCAGAGCCCTTCCAGGGCTCCTCTCATTATGTGAATTGAGTTAAAAGGTGCTCTGTTAACAGCTTAGTCAATGGAAATCTCATTACCTAGAGCTCTGCCAAGAATGTATTCGAAAGAGCCTTCACAAGGATCTTTGACAGTAGTGCATTGAAATGGAATCTGTTATGAGGTCAGGTACTATTTTATTCCAGTGGAAACCTAACAAAGATGGACTTTGCTGATAATAGGGTCAGTCTTGCCATAATTAAATGAAACCTCCTCTAACAGGCTAACACATTAAAAGCTGTCTTACTCTGAGAAGAGCACTGCCCCAGTGCCCACCTCAGCAAAATACTGTCTCATCCAGTTCCAACCCCTGCCATAGGCAGGGACACCTTCCACTGGAGCAGCTTGCTCCAAGCCCCATCCAACCTGGCCTTAAGCACTACCAGGGATGGGGCAGCCACAGCTTCTCTGGGTACACTGTGCCAGGGCCTCAGCACCTTCATGGGGAAGAACTTCTGCCTTCTCTCCAACCTGCACTTCCCCTGTTTCAGTTTGAGCCCATCACCCCTTGTCCTATCACTACACTCCCTCTCCAGAATCTTTGTAGCCTCCTTCAGACACTGAAAGCTGCTCTCATGTCATCACACAGCCTTCCTTCTTATTCAAGTGCTAGAGACTCCTCAAAGGACCTCCAGGGCTCCCAGGAGACTAGGACCACAACCCAAAACCATCAGTTGAGACCTACATAGCTCTGCCTTAGCACAGGCAGGACAAGTGTTCACACCACGTATCTGAGTGATGCTGCTGGGAAGGCATTAAGCCAAGCACTAAAAGATTTGGTTTTGAAAAACTAGACTGCTTGAGCCTGAATTTAATACAAGCGCAGGGAGCTCACCAGGTTATCCAGCTCTGCAGAAATTTGGAGGAAGTTTAGGTCTTGTTGTCTCACCAATAAATACAAGCTGGTTCCGATTTTGATAGTGTCAGAAAGTCAGGGCGTAGCTTTGCCAAAACAAAGCTCAAGCTGGTTTACCTTAAAGATGCTTTTTCTTAGGGCAGCAAACCTCAAGCACTCTGGAGCAATTCAGGACTTCGCCTCAGACAGGAAGAGTTTCAAAAAGATTCGAGTTTATTTTCTAAATTAAACATTAAAAGGCTTGAAAATGCCAGACCTTTCTTCACTTAAACAGCAAGCAGAAGCAGTGGCACAGATAGAGATCTGAGTTTACTGCAGGTACATAAATACCTGATTTTATCTAGACAGGAGGCTGTAAACACTACTAGCACAATGTGTTTATTGCTGAGCTGTGAGCTGGGTGCCTCTGTGACACAAGGAGCAAGCGAATGCCAGGCAAGGGAGGTCTCAGGAGTCTACTCAGTCCCAACTCCTGCCCCAGAGCTAGGAGATGCCCCCAGACCAGCCTTGACAATCCCATTCTGAGACCCTACAGCATCCATAGATAGCACATCCCTGTGTCTCCCTTAGCCTGACACGCACCGGATTTTCCCTCAAACCTGGCTTTGATATATCCCAAGGACAAACCAAGCATAGAAATGACAGCACTCCTCTTGCCCTCTGCAAATAGTATTTGCTTTCTCTCCTAGCAACTGTGCTGCATTGCTGAGCCATGGTTTTACCGTGATCCGTGAGGGACCCCAAATACTTTTATCACACTTCTACCAAGGCCATTAACCTTCATTTCACGAGTTGATTTTGCCCTGCTAAAAGAAAGGCTTTGCTATGCTTGAAACTGGATTTCACCTTATACAGAGCAGCAATGCAATGAGCCAAGGTCAATGTGAGTCACAATCCCACCTTCCAGAGTGCTTGCAATCTCTTCTACCCACTGCCATTCCCAAGTTTGGTGGCTGTATCTTTGCTTACGTCATCCAAACCCCTAATGAAAATGAACAATGAAGAGAAGTGGATCCTGGAGAAACCCATCAAAAGCCAGGCTAAACATGAATAGTAACAACTCCCTTGTATTTCTGGTAATGTCTCCTGTGAATAGGGTGATATCCAAGACCTCTGCCAAATAGTCTGGGATCAGAGAAGCACAACTTCATTCTTTGCTTTAGTGAAAGACATTAAAGCTTTTCAGCTGCAGGAAAACTGTAGTTTTCTTGCTTAACAAAGCAACTCCAAGATGGAAAAATAGGGCTGGTCCTCAAAAATGTAAAGATGATTCCAGTACACTTTAAAATGGAGTATGAACTGTTTAAATAGCAGAGTTGGCTCTGGACCTTCAGTAGGTCATGCTTGGATTCCAGCATTATCCCAGATGGATCCTGGCTCCTTTTCTTTTATAGAAAAACTGGGGTTTTTTTTTTACCCATCTCCCAGGGAGCAGCTGAGGCACATTCCCATTGTTTTCAGCTGGAAAGAGATCTCACCTGCTGGTGGACCTCAGGAGAATTACCTTTAAAGACTTAATGCTCAAGTAGACTGACTACAAGTCTACAAGTAACAGAGGTGGGTTCTGGGTTTTATAGTCTCAAGATAAGGCATTATTAACTAGAACATCAGACAGATCACTGTTTCCAAGCTGGGGATCAGAGGGAGACTCCAGTCTGGGGTCCAAACCTGGCTTTTCCATGGAGCTGTGTGTAACTGCTCTGATGGCAAGGCAGAGAAAAAATTGAGTAGCAACAACAGTGAAGCAGTTATCTCACTGCAGTGCTGGAAACCTGTTTTTCTATAGGATCTTCTGGGAGCAGGGGGAATTTGGTGTCAAACTGACTTACATTTTCCCATTAGGAGCCCCTTTGCGTATCTTTTGTTCTCCCCCTCGAGAAGAGCTCTGGACTGCCAGATGATTAATGGTTGTTATAACAGCAATAATAAAAAAGCCCATCAAGTTAAAACAAAACATATTCACTGGCCAGGAGGTTTTGCCAGCAGCAGCTCTGCAGGCAGTGGGGAACAAGGGGCACATAGATCAGCCTCTTGTTTCTTGTGTCCTATAGAGAAAGCAGAGTGACTGCAGGAATGTGGACAGGCGAAGAACCTTGTTGTGCAGCTACTCCTCAGTGGCTGGTGCAGCTGAATTGCTGCGGATGCTCTATGAGGCTAGACTCCTCAGTGCTGAAATCCACATGCATCAGAGGGTGCAATCCCAAATGCATCCCTGCTCATGGGATAGGGATGGACAAGACCATCTTATTCCTGCTTTTATCTTTGTGGCGGGCTGATCATCTTCTTGAGGAGCCAAATGGAAATCAAAGGAAAAGATGCACACTGTCCTTTACTGTCTCCGTACTGTCTGCATGAGCTTCACCTCCTGAACCTGATGTTCACCAAAGATCTGCATAACCCTGTACCAGTGCAGAAATATAAGGACATAGAGGAAATAGCCTCCAGCTGCCCCAGGGCAGGTTTAGATGGAGCTGAGGAACAATTCCTTCCCCAAAGGGTGCTCAACATTGGAACTGCTCAGGGCAGGGCTGCAGTCACCATCCCTGCGAGTGTTCACACACTGTGGAGACGAGGCCTCAGTGCCATGGGTCAGTGGTGGCCTTGGCAGTGCAGGGGTAAAGTTGAACTGAATGATCTTAAAGGTCTTCTCCAACCTGGCTGAAGCTATGGTTCTATGATTCTATGCCTAACAACCCCAGGGCCTGCACCGCAGCTCTGTCATGATGCCTCAGGTGCCATGATGCTGTCATGCAATAGATCCAAACATGATGACAAGCAGAAGAGTAAATTGCTCCATGAATCTGCAGCAGGAGCTTGGCCACCAGCTGTGAAGTCTTTAAAGTTGATTAAAAGGAACTGTGAGGCTGCCAAAATCACCCACAGGCAAATCGCCACTTGTCTCCCTCAAACTGGGTGACATGGGCTGCCTGATAGAAATGAGCAATGTGAGCGCCATATGCTGCCTGCAGCTCATCAAACTTCACGGAGACCAAGGTCCTGCCAAGGACCTTTCTCTTAGCAGCTCAGCTACACCTGCAACAGCAAGAGAGCCTCAAAATAGGGGTTCCTCCATGGCTGGAAGGAAATATGCATGAAGATGAAGATGATAACTGCAATGTTTGAATTGCATAAACCCAAGACCTATCAGCGCTTCAGAGAGATTCCTCAAAGCCCAGACAACTGCAGAGCATTCTGCTGTGGCACAGCACATGACATCAGAACATTCAGGCCCCATTCATGATCTGCAGGCAAAGGCATGACACTTTGGTGTAAAATGATGAAAGCACAAAAAAAGCAACATTTTTAGACTGCTTAGCATCATAATAGAGCCATAGAGGCTGAAAATATCTCGTGCTGCAAAAAGGGGGAATTAAACATTCTCCTCACGACTCCCTGTGAAGTGGCTCTTGGCGATTTCTGACACTACTTGAAATGGATTAAGAAACACCGTGTGTCTGCTTTTGCCTGCACACCACCACATGTTCAGTATGTAGCACACAGCAAGGAGTTAAAGGGCAGGTATTGAACAAAAGCAGATCAGCTACGGCAGCACCCAGCAGCATCTGGAGGAACTGCAGCTCTGGCCATGGTTTTTGATCCAGCGGGGATTATCCATGGCTGTTTCAGATGTGGAAAAGCCACTCTGTGATCCCAGTGGATGACTCTTCACTCCACTTCAGGGGAAAATATGAAGGACTCGAGGGGTTATGGGCCAGCTGCTTTCTCTGCTTGTGGCTGGTTGCCTGTCCAAATGCCTCGCTTGGTTGGCACAAGGAAACACACAATTCTGCTGCTTCAGATTAAAACCCCACCAGTTTTAATAACTACTAACCTGGCCTCTTCCACAAACTTTCAGGAAGCTCTAGAGGCATTGTTTGATTACATGGAAAGGGCAAAATGCTAAAACAGAGACTGTTAACACAGAGCTAGATAAAGAAAACAGCTTTGGGCTCCCTTGCTGCCTGGAACGGCTGCTACATGCCAGGCTGTGCTTCAAGCTGTGATCAAATACATCCTGGGCAGTAAATCAAGTGCATATTCTGTTTTGAGGACAAAGCACCAAAATTCAAATACATTCCTGGACCATGTCAGGAAATAGCTGGTGTTTCTTGAACTCCTGCTGCCCACACACTCAATTCAGGCGAGGTGTGAGCCCCTCCAGACTATCCCCTCCTAACACAGAGCTCCCAGACAACACCAACCTATATCTCAGGAGTTACATCCTGGCAGCTACAGGGTTATGCATCCAAGTAAAAGAAGAATGCATGAGGTTTATGCTTAATAATAAACTGCTTTGAAGTGTCCAGATTTCAGTCTCCATCACAAGGTGCTTTGTTTGATGTAGTTGCCCCACAGCTGCCTGTTCTTGTCCTACAACCCAGCTCCTTTCCAGCTTTTCAAAACATGAAGTCACTTGGGTAGAATCAGATGAAATATGGGAGCCACAGATTCACCCTGACAGAGCACCACAACAATCTGAATCTTTATCCAGAGTTCATTAGAGTAAATGAACTATTCGTGCCAGTTGGTCAGGAAAGTTCAGGAGAGGTTGAGTTTGTTCCATGACTTCAAGGTCCCCACCAGAACACAGTGTTTCATGTCAACTGCTTACCTCCACCTAGCAGCATCTAACATACATCAAAACAGGAGCTCAAGGAGCTACAGATAACCAGATTTCATCTTCCTTATGAATGAGGACTTGTTGAGCTGCAGTGGGATGAAAGCACTCAAGCTCTCGCTTGACATAAACAAGATTCTCTGTCCTTTGCAAAGACCTTTGGGCTCCTACATCCCCCTTCAAGCCAAGAAGACCCAAGCTGGCCAAGCAACTCCTCATTTTTCCCATGCCTAAAAGGGGAATAAATCCACTTCCCTTATTTCTGAAGTGGTTTTGCTCCACAAAGCAGCCTTAAAAATGCTGCAATTATTGTTGTCATCCACAGAGTCAGGCATCAAACAATTCAATTATTAAAAAGGAAGAGAAAAACAACTCACCCCAGCACTGAAGTGATTTTGCAGATTGCCCCAACTCTTGCTAACAGGTCTGGTGACAACCTGGCAGCTTTCGTGATCTGATCCTCACAGGTGAAATGCTAGAGGAACACTTACCCAGCTGTAAAAATGCTGACATTGTATCTGGATTAAGAGGAATGTGGTTTAAGGTATGTCAGCAACCTACTTGTAGAAAAATCAGTTAGGGTTTTAACACACATATTCAGTTTAAAGCAAGCCTTAATGGGAAGTCTAGTATTTACTTTGATCTACTAACAGGGATAAAACCATCTTGACCTGTGTTGTCTGTGTTGGGATTTTATGTTGATTTATTCCACTGAAAAATGCACCCATTTTTCCTAACACAGACGGAGTAAAATTGCAGAGGGCACCAGCGCTGCCACACGCTGTGCAAGCCCTTGGAGAGAGGCTGCACAAGTTCACGTCTTATTCACTAGCAGGAGGAAACATTTTGCTTTATGAATACAAATGTGTGGCTGGATGAAGACTTGCCTAGTAAATGTAGCCTGCTGAGTAAGTGCATCTCAGGTATTTCAAAACCTTACACCTGCCAGCCTTATCCATCCATCTCCATTTCTGTGCCTGCATCTGAAATATCCCCCTGCCATTGATGTACATTAGTTAACACCAATGGCATGTACTCACAGACCCCTGACCTGGTCATTAGCTGCTGGAAAGCAAAATCAACCACCACTGGTTTTGCACAGTCAAGGTTTGCAATTTGGTCTGATGGGCAACACACCCTTAAACTGAAGCTCCTAGAGGAAGACAATGAAAGGGTAGAAAACAGTGCAAAGAAAATATTTGTATGCCCTGGAGTAATTTAAATAGAATCATAGAATGGTTTGGGTTGAAGGGACCTTCAAAGCTCACCCATTCCAACCCCCAACAATAAGCAGGGACACCTTCATCTAGATCAGGTTGCCCAGAACCACATCCAGCCTGGCCTGGAATGCCTCCAGGGATGCGGCATCCACCACCTCTCTGGGGAACCTGTGCCAGTGTTTCACCACCCTCAGTGTAAAGAATTGTTTCCTTACTTCCAGCCTGAAATAGATGTGTACAGTGCAGGGTGCAGGAATGGGTAGGTGCAGAAACAACCAACAGCGGGAAGAAGCTCCTGAGCCATCACGGGCAGAAGCAAACGGCACGAAGGGAGTGCATGTGCATGAGTTGGAATGTGAGAATGAGAAGGGACACAGGGATTGTGTTAGGGGTTAAGATAGAGACAAAGATTTTATATTTTTTTCTTTTCCAAGTGTGGAATACAAAAGCAAGGCTCACGGAAAGGCACTCAGGGGACCTCTGGAAATGCCAGTATCAGATTGTTGACAGAAGAAATAGATGTTGCTGAAATATTAAGAATGTGTTGCCTTGGTATTTGCTAAGGAAGATGGGCAAGAGAGAGGCTGCAACTGTGACCCCGCAGGCGTGGGAGGAAGGAATAAATTCCACCATGAGGAATAAAATGCAGAGTATAATTTAGCATATAAAATCTCATAACAAAGCCATTACCCTGCTGCAGCAGCCGCAGCAGTGAGTGTCCTAACAGCAAATTAGTGTTTAATAGGAGTTGCTTATTCCAGAATTATTAGTAGATAAGAGGAGGCAACAGTTAAGCACTCCCATTCCTAAGGGTAAATCATGTGTGGAGCATTGCAGGGGAAGCAGAAGGCTGGCTGCAGGACGCCAGCACCAGTGGCAGCCCAGGGCCCCCAGCGTGGACCTGAGGCCAGAACCACCAGCCCGTCCCACCACTGCAGCAAGGCAATGCTGAAAGAGGTTCAGAGGAAGACATCCAAAGGGGAAAGAGTTATCTAAAGCAAGCAGAAATCTTCCGCAGCGTTAGAGATTGCATCTGTCACTACAAGTAATTGGAGCTAAGACTTGTTTCTGGTTTTCCCTGTATCTTTTTCTTGTCTAACTGCTCTTTCTATAGGTGATGCTGGCAATATGTGTCTGAAAATTACTGCAGGTTACTGACGTGCTCTTCCTGCCTGGCCCCGTGCTCTACAGAGCATGAACAAATGCCATCAGCACTTTCTTCTCCAAAGGGTGAAAGATTCATTTCAAGGGCCTTCAGATCTCCAGAATATTTGCACTGCTTGGAACAAATCTTGCCTGTGTTGACACACTGAGCATATTCACTCTATTTATGATTACTCTTGTATAAAAAAATCATAATTGTTGGATCTTACCCAGGCAAGCTGAGAAAAGTGTTGATGTAACAGGAAAAGCATCAATGAGGAAGTGGAAAGAGGATGGACAAGGACAGAAAAAGGAAATTAAGATTAGAAATAAAAAGGAAAAGAAAAGCCCTTGTCTAAAGCTCAGGAAATGAGTTGGCTTCTCAGAAATATTAGGACAAAAAAAAAAAAAAAAAAAAAAAAAAAAAGCAGAAATGGATGACTAAGGAAAAAAAAAAACCTATAAAGGAAAAAAAGGTTTCTGACATTTGAGGCATCTTGAAACATGAAAAGTAACAAAGGGAGTGTGAATTAAGCCAGAAAGGGTAGAGAAAACAGACTGGAGTTCACATTCAGAGTATGATTTTCTAATATCTGACTGTAAGATATTAAAGAAGAGCAGTGGCTGAGCACTGGCTCTATGTTGACCCCTTCTTCCCCAGGCACCACTGTGGCTGGTGCACTGCATCCTGTATCACAAGCTGGAAAAGAACATACAAAAAACAGGATAATTCAGAAAAAAATTATTCATCCACTTCTGGAAGAAGGGCTGTTTGGCAAAGCAAAATAACCACACGGAGCTGCGCATTATGCTCGGCTAACTGGAGAAAAAACTTCTACTGCTCTCCTGTGATTTATCCACCAGTTCATGGGGTGAAGATCTTTAGGGGCTCTTTTATTTTCGATCCTGGCAGCCCATCGACATTCTAGTGGTTATTTTCCATGCTGTAAAAGCCACCCCTGCCATCTCTCTGTTCCAGTATTACTGGTTTGTTGAGGGAGCAGCTGAGTGAGCCAGGATGCAGTTGCGAGCATTCTTGTGCAAAATCATGCTGTCCTGCAGGGCAGGTTTCCCATGTTAGACCTTGTTTTCAAAACTAGCACTTCAGCATTGCAGAAATGTTCCCCAAAATACCCCTGCTCCACTCATCCATCCCTCCCTTTGCATTTTGCTTGGTACTTTGCTTACCTCTGCGCTAGCAAAGTGAACCAGGAGGCTGAAGGAGCAGTGAGGCATCTCTCCTGAAAATGGGCTGCTGAGTTCCAATGCAATTCCCAAACTCCTGGTGTTTGAGAGATCTGCAGGGTCAAAATAGAAAGTGCCAGCAAACACATTCCCTGAAGCTGTGTTTGCTCTGCAAGAGCCCAAATACCTGACCAAAGAGGAGCATGAGATCACACCCTGGGATGTCCCACAACAATGGGAATTTCTTCTGGAGGAGCTGGTAATGGAGCCACACATGGGTTGAACCACAATAGAAATGCTTTTTTGCCCAGATTTGCAATGGCAGGACATGGCTTCAGGTGGGCATCCATGGAGGTGAGGAGAACACCTGCATAGGGTCTTTGCATGGGGTTCAGCTGTGATGAGCTGAGGCAGAAGGTGGTTCTCTGGCAGCAGCACAAAAGCAGGACACCACCAGCACTGTAGCTAATGAAGTGACACCCATGAGTGAATACCACGAGTCCTTCCTTGGGAAAAGAAAAGCCCATTTTTTAGGAGTAAAAACTCAATTAGTTTGCTTAACAGGATGAACCATGTGTTTTGAACAAACACCAAAGACTCAATTTCTGTGGGTTTATCAGATGGTCAGAAATTCACCCTTTACCTGCAGTAAGGCAGTTTGTTCCAGAGATCCCAGACATTCTCAAGCAGTGACACCAGTCTTACAGGCTGAATAAAAATAGATCTAATTCTTGGTTTAGATGCTTCATAAATCATACTCTTTATCCCTTGGGCAACCTACCAACTTCCATTATCACACTGTTATTCTAATAGGCACAATCTCAGTACAGCAAATCCCCCATTTTCCACAGCTTTCAATCACAACTAAAGAGTAAAGATGAAAAATCTGCATTTCAAATCATTGTTTGTTGTTATGACAACATAGCATGAATTTGGTCCCTGCTGTAGCTCTTGCAGTCTCGGGTTTCAGAGCGTTTCCCAAGCTTTTACAAAGAGACCACATTTGTAAGACACATACCCACAAAGCCAGCGAGGTTAGCTCCATGTGATATAAAATATCAGGAGAAGCCTCCCGGAATATAATTCCGGAGATGCAGCTAAGCAGACACTTTTCCTCCTCACAAACTTCCCCATAATATGTCAAACTACAGCCTGGTACAAGAAGACTCAAGAAAGGTCTATTGAAGGCATAACAGACTGTGCTAGCCTTTTCCTTTCCATCAGAGGAAGGGTTTGGTGTACAGGATTATTGAAGAGGTGTCCAAGTCTCATCTTCTGCACCATAATGAATGTGGTTGTACATGAAAAAAGATGAACTAAGCACAGAGTGGGACCTTTGGATCCAGTGAAACGCAGACAGGAACACACGTAATTAGCAGCTTCATAGCTTTTAGGGCCAAAATTGATCATTTGAGTGTCTGAGAGCACAGGCCATAGATTCACCTGATGATTTCTGAGAATCCAGATCAATATATTACCAGCCCCTCCAGCAACTATTTATATGAGGTCTAGAATTATAGGGTTTTCTCACTGTCAATAAAACACGCTAATGGCTCTCTGTTAAAGCATCACCTCCCACCCCAAGCCACGCCAGCCGTTACCATCCCACACTGCCACCCAGCAGTTTAACCTGGACAAAATAGGATATTCCTGGGATATTTTTAACAGACATATTTTGACACATTATTGATTAATGTTTTTATTCTATAGATTATTTAGAAAGTTAAAGCTGCTCCGAAATCCCAGTTCCCCTTGTTCATCAAATGAACATCAGCAGGGAAGCACAGTGGTCGGGCCAGTCTCCAGCTAGGCTGCCTGCCTGCCCTGTGTGCAGCAATCCTGCCACTGCAAAATCCATGGGGAAAGATGCATATCCAAATAGCCACAGCTTTTATTTCATAAAACCAAAACAGTAAAAAGAGGTTTGTTAGCCTGGTAGGGAATCAGGCCAGCACCAAGTGATCTCTTCTTGGGGAAAATAAGCAGTACTAACAGAGACTATTTCAAGCTACCAACTCCCTGAAGCTGGAAAGACAGCAACATAGGAGGTCACCCACCATCTCCTGCACTGGTGCAGCTCTCAGAGGTGTTAACCCTACAGGCTTTATCTGTACAGGTGCTGATATCCCTCAAATGCAATCTAAGCTTGGTAGACATGGTAGGGGGATCCATATCTGGAAAGGTGAAGCTGAAAGACAATGATGAAGGTGAAAGGGTTAGCGAGGAGCAAAGGGGGATCTCTGAACACACATGACAATGGGGGCTCTTCAGGATGAGAAATATGTGTATCCTGGGCTGGTGAGGAGGGCGTCCCAAGAAAGAGGTCTGCTGTCACCCCCAGGGTTACAAGAGACCAAGCTGAAGCAACATTAAACATTGCCATTGAACCAAAGTAAAGCCCACAACAAAATCCAGGATGGTTTTAGGGCATTAAAAAACACAAGTGTTTGAATTCAATTCTTACCATCTGAATGCACAGCCATACATTGATGGCCATTTATAAATAGATCAAGAGCCTTATTAAAGGTTAGTAAAATTGTCCTGACTCCTCCTCTCTCCTCTCATTGACATGAATAGCTGCCATTCAGTCTGGGGAGAGGATTTTCCTTGCACTGAATCAAAACTATCCCAGCACACAATCCACACTTTTCATTATGTGTTCACTGCATTAGGGCAGTTATTCAGTTACAGACGTTTGCTCCAGCCAGAGCCCAGACTGGAGGTTTACTCAACTCATGGAGAGAATAAGTCACACAAACCACTCTGAAGGGGTCATGCAGGGAAAAGCTCTTCCCTTTGTTTTATTTCGTACTCCTCTGCACACGAGGAACCCATGGTAGCCCCATGAATGGAGGTTTGCTGCATTCAAAGAGTTTGACCCCTTGTCACCTCGTGATGGTTTGAGAAGGAGCACAGCAGTGATAACCTGTTAACTACCTAACTGCCATAAACCAACCCCAACTACATGGAGTATCTGCAATGTGCAGTGACTGCTGGAAACTGCACCAAATAGTAACTCAGGCTCACGCAGAGACTGTTATGTCCCTACAGCATCCCAATAAAGCTGTGCTTGCACTGCCACTGTATCCTGGCAAGAGTTAAAATATGGAAACATTTTGGTTTCTAATATGGCCATTTTCCAAGATTTGGTTAAAACTTCCTTGTGCTCAGCTCCTTGTAGAGCAGCAGACCACTAAGTCCCCATTGTGCATTATACCACTGACCTGCAAGGAAGGCATTAACTGGTTGTAGGCAGGAGGTGCAACACACTGAGTGTCTGCCTGCTTCAGCTGGCTACTCGGGATTACTACCCCCTAGGACCTACAAAATGTCAAGCAACAGCAGCTTTATAAGATTTTACAGACATCCATCTAATATATTTCATATGAGAGTCCATGAAAAGCAGAATAAGGAACTCCAATTTCACGGAAAGCAAACTGTGTGTATATTTAGAATATGTATCTTTGGAAGAAAGCTCTCACAATGATATTTCAATCAGTCTAGCAATAGGATTATCTCAGAAACAGCCACATGCTGAGTTTTCATTAGCATGGAGCATGAGAAAGATTTCATCACCTTAATAATTTTTCAAGCTTCCCTAATATTCATGATTGCCCATTAGTTCCACTGCCTCAAAGTGACCCCTTCTGTTTTTTGTTATTAAACAAAAAGACAGAAAACAGAATGAGTTGCAGCCTGGCAAATACAAACTAATGACATCTGGGGGGGAAAAGTAATTGGAAACAGAGAGATTTAAGGGGCGAAAGATGCCTCAGAGCCCCAGTAAATGTGACTTCATTTAAATGGTGGACAATAAATAAGATATGAGTCTGCAGCATGAGGTATGTGTGTAAACTAGCAGTACGTTTTCAAGCCGCATAATAACAGGTTCCCATTGCAAACCAGAGTGATATCACCCTGTTGTGAAATGACCCCTGAAGAATCTCACCTTCACCTCACAGTGGAGCAAAGCCACCCAAATGACCTGTTACTGGAACACTCAGTTACTGCAAAGGTTAGAGAGGATCCCTAATATATGCAGCACAGTGAGGTGACATCCAAGGCTGAATGTGCTGAAAACATGCCAGTGCCAAAGACGTGGAGGAAATTCATAGTTTGAAGAAGGACGGAGCTAGAAACAAAGGAATGAAATAAAGCAAAGCAAAACTTTGGCTGGGGCAATGCACCCTTAGAGTGACATATATAGATTATATATGTATGACTATACACTTCCATACTTATAATCATATATATATATGTATGCATATTTTAGCTCCACAAAGAACAATCTAAGAAGTAAAAAAATCCCCTGGTTTTAACTTCCGCAGATCCATGGTGCTCACGTGATAGAAAGGGATCTATCTGGCCATGGCAGGGGGTTGGAACTAGATGATCTTAAAGCCCTTTCCAACCCAAACCATTCCATGATTCTATGATCTGCAGGAGACTTTTCTGCATTATCAGAGGGATGCTTTCATTTTTTTTTTCATAATCACTGTTATGAATGTGTCAATGGGGTCATTCCCAGGATGAGACCCTCCCACCCCCCTCCACTCAACGATGTTAACACCTCAAAAACTAAGTTTTCCAGCAAGAACACAGTGTAGGATCTGAGACAACCACCACTTTTAAGCTGCTTTTTAGTAGATTTTCCAGGTTTTGCAGGTGTCTTAAAGAGAAAAAGTCAAACAATGCCAAACTGATCTAAATCTCCTCCTTCTTGCAGTGATGCATGAGGCACTGAACAATGTGTTGGATTTATTACAATCAGGGGAGTACACTGGGAAAGGAAACCATCTCCAGGAAGACAAAGGAATTCCAGAGCTGCCTTTTGTGCATTGCAGGTCTCTGCCAAGCACTCCCTAAGCCTTGAGATGTCTTGTGGAGAACAGCAATGACCTTGAACACCAAAAAGAGAAGACCTAAGCCAACCCCTACTGAAGCACTAGAAGAGTTTCTATTATTTAGGCAAGGCCAGAATTAGACCACGGTCAAATAAAGGCATGAAGACAACAGTTCAGGGATGCCAGAATCTTTCCTTATTCTGTTTCCTTATGTGAGTTATACTGATGTAAAGTGTTTAGGGAGTTGGAAAACTTTATTTTCCACTGAATTACAGATAGCATTTTTCCAGTGTATTCCATATCAGCTTCTTGAAGGCCATAAGGAAGCATTGGGAAACTCACTTGGAGTAGATCATTCACATGTTTCCATTTTACTGATAGATAAATGAGGGAGAGGGGAAAGTAAAGGCAAAAAACTAATCTCCCCTTCTGAAGGCCACAGTTACACCTTTGCTGTATAACAAAATCACAGCCTCAAATGCAAATAATTACAAATTAATAAGTTTTGGTGTATTTACAAGAGGACTTAAACACAATGCACATAAATAAACTTAGAACTTATTTGGCAATAACTTTTTTAAGTTTTTTGTATGCTCTTAAGCAACCAGGTAAATACATGGGTTTGAGTCTGGTGATGGAGGCAAGGACAAAGTGGGTAAAATGGGATATTTTATTACAAATTCGGCCTATTTTTCTGTTTTCAGTTTGATCCGAATGGGAATGCACATGCTTTTCTATATGTGTTTGTTGCAGGCCATAAAGAAGGGTTGGGAAAGTCGGCTGGGGTTTCCACTCCAAATTCACAGGCTTCCACTGACCCCATCCAAAGCCAGAAGTATTCATACATTGGGATTACCCAGTCCTGCGCTCTTACCCAAGCCCTTCACAGGTGGGGTGAGCCCTGGAAGAGTCTTCTCCCTTTAAATCCTCTCCCAGATTTTAACAGCATTTTACTGAGAAAGAAGAAAACACAATTTGCTGACAATATCGTGCCACCAATGAAGAGAAGTAGCCCTGAATGGATATGCTGGGGAAAAATAAGCCCCTGAAATCCTAAATTTACTTTAAAATTTATTCATTTGAACCATTGCCACAATATTTCAAGTGCACAAAAGCAGAAGGATTAAGAAAAAGGGATCTGAATGTCGTGCAGAGAATTAAGTAGATAAACAAATTAAGTAATTTATAACCTTTCATGGTTCAGTGACTAAGCAAAACATTAACTGCTTGTAGGTAGGAAGAGACATGTCATTAAGCAAATTGTTCCTGGGACCTCTTTCCATCTCCCACTTGTCCTGCCTCTTACTCACATTTATTTGCACTTCCCCACGGCCCTGGCACTTTCCTTAGAGCAAATTGTCAGGGGAGCCTGCTCCTCACGCAAACACATCTGAAGCTCACAGGCAGAGCGTGAGCCCAGGTACACCACAGGCATTAGAAGTGGATGAAAAGCTTTAGGGGGAGAAAAAAGAAGTCTCTTTCTGTGCTAGCAACACTAGCAATAAAAACAAATAAAGGACAACAAATAAGCTTCTATCTAAAGTTAGAGAGAACTGGTTCTAAATGAAGTACTTTGCAGAGTTCTCACTGTGTCACAAGAGAGTCCTTGCAGCAACAGGCAAGTGGCAGACGTCAGGGAAGTGCATGGAGCTGGTTTGCTTCTGGAGAGGTGGCACAGCCAAATTAGTGCTGGAAACGAAACTGCACAGCCCCAGGGCTGGCATCAAGCATTCATTAATAAGAAATCTGTTGCTTTTAATAACTTGTAATCACTGATTTGGGAATACACGATCGTAGAAGGAGGAAAACAGAGCCCTGGCACCTGCCACTTACCATTCCTAGCACCCACTGAGGACCGAATAAAGCCTGCCCAGGGTTCAATGCAATTTGAAACAAATGCAGTGTCTGTAGTTCACCGTGGTCACCCTCTGACCAGGTAGATGAAATGCCTATTGTGGCACACCCAGGAGAGGCTGCAGATGAAGCCAGCCGGGACAAAAATATATTGGAGTATCTTATGAGAAATAACATCCCTGATGGCAAAATCCACCCCAGGGTTGAGTAGTGTGGCTCCAATTTGCTGTGGCCACAGACCTGCAGTCCTGAGCTATATTAACTGAGCTGGATCACCACACACAAGCTAACAGGCAATACCCAGCCTGTTTATCCACACTTGTGTTAGGGCACTGCATGGACATGCACGGACACAGTCAGGGAGCATCCTGCCATCCACCTCAAGGCACTTCAACATGAGCTAGTTAAAACTGTGCCAGCATAATGCTCTTCTTTACCACTGTCACTTAGGTTTGTGTTCAGATGAGGTTTGGAAAACAGCTTCTTAGTCGAGAGGAAAGAAAGAGAGGAAGGAAGAGACAAATGCATAATTCTCAAATCATTTCTTCAGCTACTGTTTAACAAGTTTTTCCAGCAGAAATTTTGGGGTTTAAAATCAGCTTAGAAGAATGGCACAAACAATGAAGCTAATCAGTTGTCTGAGTGATCATTTTGCATTTATCTAATGAGCTTTGAGTCCCTATAGCCTTGAATCTGCAATCTGGATTTAGAAGGACTTCCCTTTCCAAATCGTCATAAGGCCCAGCGGGATGCCTCATCGTCCACCCAGAAGCACAGGTGTCAGTGCCCACATTGCTGCAAGATGCTGTGGCATCCGAGAAGCCACATCTCCACAACACCGGTGTCTCTTTGAACATAAACTTTTCCTCACCACCACGTGAGCAGGCTCTGAGAAATGATCTAGACAAGCTGCGATCCCCAGGGCTCACCCTGCCTGTCTTTGCTGGTGATGAGTTAGCACAGAGTCGTGTGCCCAACCTCCTCCCCTTTAAGATACGTCAATTTATCTTCTCCAAGGAGATCTGCAAGTGAATGCCATGACTCGTACCTGTGAGCAGCACTAAGTGCATAGTTCTCATTCTTACCTTGCTAGAAAGTTCTCATTTGCCTCCCAAATAGTTGAAATAATTTTTAAACACATGTGATTCTGTTGTGTTGTATTCCTGTAGTAAGCTTTTGTTTGTAAATGAAACAGAATAAACATAGTAGTTAAATACAAGGCAACAAACTCCAGTCCACACTGAAAGCTACACTAGTAAAATATGGAGGCTGAGAAGCTTATGATTAAATAGATGATGAGAATACCCCACCACACAGTCACACATACCTCCTCTCCACTACAGCTCTGGCTGCCAGCCTCTGCTTTGATTAAATCATGGCACATGGCCCCAGTGCCTCTGTGTTAGGAGGTGCCAGAGTGATGGATTCTCCCATTGCAGCAAACTTCTGGAGCCCCACGGAACACAGACAGCAACACTAAGGCAGAGATCGGCCGGGCCTGACAGACACCTTGCAGCACTGCAGCTCATGGGCTCTGGGCTTGGGCAGGTAAAGCTGCCTTGCTTAGGTATACCTGTTTTATTACTGCAGCTGTGATGTTTGCAATGTTGTGCCTAGGAGCAGCAGCACCCCAGGGTGCAACCACAATAGGTTTTTACTGCACCTCCTCTCCTTTAGGGGCTTGTGCAAGACAATTTCCCTCAGGCCATCTGGGTGTCCCCTTGTCAGACAGCACATAGTGTTTTCTCCAAGTGCTGGGATGCAAAATGTTGTATGCACTATTATCTGCAAGAAAGTAGGTGACTACAATGGAGAAGAAAAGGCAATCCCATAGGGCATCATGGCTTGCAAAAGGTATTCTAAAGCAGGCAGGAACTAGAGAATGATTCAGTAACATAAGAATTGCGGAGCTGGACAAGGGAAACAAAAACCAAGCCAACAAAACAAACTGCTCTTTTGTCCTCAGATTTCTTCCCTTGGTTTACTGGCCTGAGATAACAATGACTGCTCCTCCCTGGGTGTGTGAAAGTTAGGATATGCGGAGCCTGGGGAATGCTGGGGTGGAGAGAGAGAGGAAAGGAACATTCTGGCACTGTAAGCCCAAAGCTTACAAGGAATGGCTCTGCCTGCAGCGGTCCCTCATTGGGATGGCTGAGTGCAACTCTGCAATTACACATCTGTAATTAGAACTGTCTGCCCAAAGCAGTCATGGCTGTGGGCAAAGCAGCAGCCACCCATGTGGGAAATCTCCCTGATTCCAAGTGTTCAAGAGAAAATTCCCCTTGCATACTGCAGAATGCATGGCATTAACACACAAGGACCCAGCGTGGGCAGTGATCAGAGCCATGGGCAAAGAGCTGCCTTTTCCCTTCCATCCATGTGGGAATGTGAGAATGCACTGGGTGTGCAGAGATGGGAAGGAAAGAAATAAAGAATGAGAGAAGCAGCTTTGGTCAAACATTTATCAGCCATCTGGTTCTCCCAAACAGAGCTGGGGGAGCTGTGGGGACTGCAGCCTCCACAGCTTCATGCAAGATTAATGCCTATGGAGGTACCTTGGCCAAAAGGCACATTTCAACCTCACTCATAAAGCTGGAGAATGTGGCAAATGGATGATGCTCTGCCTGAGTGGTGGCAGCCCACTGGGATGTGCCTCTGCCCAACCACAGCCCCAGGTCCTCCTCCTGCACCAAACTGCTCCATTATCCCCTCCAACAGCAGAACATGTGCTCCGCAAAATGAGCATCTCTTGCTCACACTGACCTGTTTGCCTTTGCAGGGAGTCCTGTCCTGGGGTGGCTGCTCTCTGCCTGAAGTGAAAACCACCCCATCTCATTCAGATGTTCCTATTTCTTCATTAAAGCTTTTGCTTTCAGGACTTGCCAAAGGAGCAATGCACACCTACACAGCACAGGTGGGAGAAGTATCACCAGGGAGGGCTGGACCAGGAGAGCTCTTCCTGTATTTGCCAGCAGAGTCACCCCCACACACTTTCTCCCTGCTTTGGTAAAACATCATTTACTTTTTATGGCCCGAATTATTTTATCATTTACTTGTGACAACCCAGCAGCCTGCCTGTCCAGGTTACATGGAAACAGCAGAAACCCCTCCATTACCCCACGTTGCTTGCTCTCCTGCAGCATTTTCAAACCCAGATCCCACAAACCCTCTGCTTTTTGGCCAGGAGCACCCCTGCAAGATGTCCACAATAGAAAGTTCTGGTTTCTTGTAATTTGTCTTCTCTTTTTCTTGCAGCTTTTGTGTTTTCCCATCTGTTACTCAACATTCCAGGGGACACGGGCATTTATTTTTAACAGAATGATGAAGTTCTGCTGCGATCTGGCCATGGGCAAAGCTGGGACATGAAGAAAAAGCACAGCAAAACCCATGAGAGTTTCTGATAAAATCACGAAGTTGGTGAGACTGGATGAAATAAGACACTTCTACGAGTTTGCCCTAGATACCAGATGCAAATCAAAGCTAAATGGGCTCTGAATCTTGAAAAGCATGCAGCTCCCCACTGATTTCATGCAGAGCGGTGGGTGCTCCAAAACCTGATGCAAGATATTTAGCTCCTTCAGTAAAAACGAGGGTCTCCCATCAACCAGAAACCCTGTGAAACGAATCCCCCAGCTCTCGCAGCATATGCCCAGCCAAATGGAGAGAAGCAACAAAGCAGGAAAACACTTGAAACTGGCTTTACAAGCAAAATTGGCTGAGGATGGTGGGAAAGGAACCTTCCTCCCTGCACAATCAACCAGCCACACACTGGTCCCACTGAGGCAGCCCTTGAGCAGTTGCTGCCTGAGCAGGCAGTAGCTTACAGCTGATGCTTCTCCTCATGCTCGTCACTCACATGGATCTTTAGATGAATAACAATGTGAGCCATTATTTTTCCCTGGCAAAGCTGGGATTTTTTGTCCCTCTGCAAGGCTCTCATGTGCTCCAGCACAGCAGAGATCAGGACGATTTTTGTGTGCACAATAACCAAGGATGGGTTAAGCGCAGCATTCAATATCAGAAAAAGGGGCCACCTAACCTTAATCCTGCTACAAGGAAGCAAGTAGTTAACACACGCATAGGAGACACACTCAGAATACTTTGTGTTTACTTAACAGCTGATATTTGATTACCTGAAGGCTAAAAAAAGAGGTTTATTATGGCTATAACTCTGCACAAATGAACATGAGGGGGATGATATCTACCTGCCAAACTGAAGCAGCTATCTAATGTAACCAGCCAACTCAGGTGAGTTTGCTGCAGCAGTGTTCTTTCTCCCAAGTGATTTTCTAGTTGGAGACATGATTAGAAGAGCTGATAACATGAAATAAAAGCTCTTCTGGAAATGTTTATAGCTCACAGTGCTATAACAGGAGTGTCAGAGACCATTCACACAGCCTCTATATCCCATATATCTTACAGGCATCCTCTCTTACCTCTGCCTGGGTTTGGGTGCTGGCTGCCCTGCAGAGATTTAGTTTCCCAGGTGCTCTAAGCACAGATTTTCACAGATAATCCCCTCTCTTTGTTTTTTATCCCTCCCTATCACCAGGTGCAGCCCATGGTGCAGCAAGAATATCCCACTAACCCAGGCAAATGAGAGCACCCCAACATCTCCAGCAGTGTGGGCTTTGCAATTAGCTGCTCTTTTCCCAGGAAACAGAGTGACTTGAGTGTTCTTCAGTCCTTCTGCCAGACTTAATGCAGTGGCCTGCAGACACATCAGAGGCACCTCACCTGAGGCACATGCTGCTGAGATAACAGCAACATACTGATTATACTTAATAATACTCATATTAATTAAAACAAACCATCATCCTTGGCATTACCTGTCTAACACTGTTTGAAGAGATGAAGGATACAAAGTAAACCCAGAAGCTTCCTCTATTACACAAATAATAACCAGTGAGAAGAAAGAATCAAATGCAAACCATCAAGGAACCAGAGCTTTCTCCTGCAGATGGACTCAGGACTGAGGAAGAGGTCTCTGTCTTGCTTTATCTTGGTTAGATTCCCTGGTTCTGCTTGCAGCCACCCTGCACATCTGCCAGCTGGAAACAAAGACCTTCAAGTTCCCAATGCTTTATTAATTTAGACTCTCCAAGCACAAGGGATGGATCCATCCTGGCTAATATGCAGCAGATAAGGTTGAGAGTCAGCTTCTGCTCATAGAGCTGCACAGGTTGGTTTCCAGTCTTGGAGGGACCGCACTGTTCCTGCCCCATGGCATCTTCATATCACCCAATTTAGCATGCTTCTCTATGACAAATGATGGGTAAATACTTTTTAAAAATTAAGGTAGCAAAATCCACTGATAAATTAAACAAGGCAGTAAGTCTCCAAACACTGAAATGCACCACTGACCTCAATAAGATGCTTCAGCCCGGCTGTGAAAATTAGGGCCTTTCATTTGTGAGTTATGGTAACTTGCTGGGGTTTATTAACCCAGCATGGTCAGATTCTAGGTTTCACAGTGCTGTACATCATCATTCAGCTCCTACTGGAGAGCTTTACCAAGGTGGTGGTTTCCAAAATGCATCCTCAGGGAGAAATCAGAAACAGCTAATGAGATCTGTCTGTTGAAAATGCGTGTTGTCAGTGGTGCTCAAGATCATTCAGCACATAATCTATAATGACTGGGGTCCCAATACACTGAATCTGGCAGTGGGTATGTTGTCTGTAAGCAGGCATGCAGGGGATGAGGGGGGCAGAGAGGATAGCAGCCACTCTGGCACAGGCAGGATGGAGCTGTTGCATAAGCCAAAGATCACCCAGAGCCCACCAGGTTCATCATCCCTCTTGCACTTAATGTCCAAGGGAAGATCTCATCAGCTCTGCCCAATTTCCTTTGCAGAGGAAAACTAAAGTCCTATAGCAGAAGAAAAGCTGAGCAATGGGGACAAGCAGAACTCACTGCTTGCCAATAAATCCCAGTTAAACCCCTGCTGGGGTCCTCTGTCACCTGTGATTCCCATTGGGCTGGGGCTGTATTTCCATCCTAATTCACCCCAGTAATGGTACTGTCCCTCCAGTGCCTTGCCTGTGTAGGCATCCCCTGCAGCCAGGTAGCCCCAGCTCTGCACAGGGAAGGCATTATCCGCTCCTTGCACTTGGTTTATTGGATTAGTCGAATTCTCTAAAGGGCTCTGACTGTTTCTGGAGCAGCAGACTGCTTCCGTGCCCATTAACTGAACACCATGGTTCACGCCAGACAGAAAGCAACCTTTAAGCACATCTTTAAAACTCACAGGTTTTCTACTCATGTGCTTTTCCCTCTGAACTTGATAATTATCCAAGTGCTTCCCGTATGTGCAATGTGAAGGAACAGAGCAGTAATTACCTTAAATGCTAAATCTGAAGGGAATTCAAACTCACACCAACAGATCCAATAGCCAAGGGCCAATAGCCTCTCATTGGTGGCTGTTCTTAAGTGGTGCTTAATCTGCAATAACAAACCCACTATGATGCTTCACGCTGTTGTTTGATTAACTCAGAAGCTCGTGGCCCTTTTCCACCTTCACCTATAATACATGTTACTTTGTTAAAATGATCTGAGGCAATCCTACTCCTGATGCGCAAATCATGCCTCAGCCCGTGCTAAAGGCATCGATAAGCATCAATAATCAAGCAGCACCAATAACCAAGGTCCCTGAAGGTTGCATGGTCCAAGGCAGCAGCAGTGCAGATCTGGGTAATGGTCTACAGACACAAGAGACAAAGTTTAAGCCTGAATTAATATCTTTCATTAGACCTGCTGGTGTAACTGGAAAAAAGCTTTAGGGTTCACAACCCCTTCATCAAACCTAACGGAGATAGAAAGTTAAATGTGTGCCCGAGTGCTTTGCTGAATTGGGGCCCTACATCAGTTCAAGGCCATTGATCTCCAATTTCTCCCTTAATTTTTCATTGTCTTCTCCTTTCTCCAGACACTGAATGTACTAAGGAAGGGTCCTCCTGGATGCAATATATGGCAATCTAGAAGAGTTTTCAGGCTTTAAACTATAAAGAAACAATTTCCTTTGCATATAGCCAGTTGATTACTACCACAAGACTTCATACACACGGTGAATAGAAAGCTTGGATACCCTAAATCAAATGTGCTGCCTTACTTTATTTTAACAAAATTGTCAGCACAACATTTAATAGCTTCTTATTAAGTACTGAACCTGATTTTGAATTCAGTGGTAATTCTAAACCTACCTGTTACAGATCTTACTTCGACATTCTTCCTGTGACTATTAGAGTCTCACTGCCTGAAATATGCCAGCTATTAAAAACTGTAGCAGGGCATATATATAAAATCATGAACATGTGCAAGGAATACGATCAGATGGACAGTTAAACATGCAGAACACACTCCAAACTTGTGTCCTAGAGCTCATGGCTTTGTAATTCCAATCTATTGTTCTCTTTACAACAGATTTCTTTTCTCATAGTGGTGCTTCATTGCCACAAAAGATTTGGGGATATCACAGTAAAATCTGCAACCTGAGTGAACAGATTACCAAAATCCCTAGGAAGTAAATAAAGTGCTGACTAAATTAAGAAGTATTTATTCCTGGGCTCATATTTACAACTGCCCCAGCCATTTCAGTTACTGAATCCTCCTCAATCGACATGTGAAGCACAGCAAATTTGGAAGGGGGCCTAGAAGGATGCTGGAGAAGGACTCTTCATCAGGGACCGTAGTGACAGGAAAAGAGGTGACGGGTTCAAACTGAAACAGGGGAGGTTCAGGTTGGAGATAAGGCAGAAGCTCTTCCCTGTGAGGGTGCTGAGCACTGGCACAGGGTGCCCAGAGAAGCTGTGGCTGCCCCATCCCTG
>JANRGW010031253.1:5562-22730 GCA_024733675.1 Psilopsiagon aymara
TCAGAAAGTCCTTGGCCAGACCAAAATGTACTAAGCAGTAACTAAAACATTGGTGTTATCAGCGCTGTTCTCAGGCTGCAAGTCAAAAACACAGTGCTGCACCAACTACTAAGAAGGAGAAAAATGACTGCTACTGCTGAACCCATGACAGTGTCCCTGCACATGGCAGGGGGGTTCGAACTAGGTGATCTTAAGGTCCTTTCCAACCCTAACTATTATATGATTCTATGTTTTAACATTCAGTTTGCAAAAAAGATATATTCAGACATATTGACAGTTAGGATCATGCATATAATTTTTTGCACTGAGAATCTGAATATAAGACCTTCCTATTAAAAGAAAGCTATGTCTGAAAACCTGTACTGTAGGTTAATAAGATGTTTAATAAATGTTAGGGACCAATCACCAATTCCTAATTATGAGAATGGACTTTGCCTGTATTTTTTTAATTACTGTTCTGCAGTCTCTAGTCTTTTGAATGGTCTTGTCTTGTCGATCTGTTGTCATACAGCTGCAGCCTAGGAGCCACAGGCTCTTCTCTCTTCAGCTGTATGAGCCTGAAGACAAGCAAACTGCTGGACTTTTCTGCTGAGATCAGCAGCCCCCCAGGGGGAGCTGGCACAGAATGCCTTGCAATACTTTTCCTCCCTGTACATACACCCCCTGCAGTGAAGTGCTCCAAAAAGAGTTGGATGTGGGAGTCCATGTTGCAATTTCTGACAATTTTACTGGGAGGTTTTCTTCAGTTGGATATTTTCTTAAAGTTCTGGTGCTGCAATTAGGAAAATTAAAAATGAAACTATGGTTGGATTTTAATGTTTATTTCCAGCCTTTGGATGGAAATTAAGGCAGTAATTGCATCTGCAATGTTTTTTAAAAAGATTTATTTGGGGTTCTTTTAAAATATCTAGTCTTTATATATATGTATGTGTATGCGTGTGACTTTGAGTTTGGGGGTTGTTGTTTTTCCTTTTTTTCTCCCCTTTTAAATTTTGGATTAAGAATAGCAAAGTTCATTAAAACTTCATTGCATTCCAACAGTATAGGTAGATTAACTTATTTCTCCTTAAAAGCTCTTCAGTGTTATTTCTGCCATTTTCTAAGTGTTTTAAAATGCTTCAATAACTACTACATGCAAAAGGACACAAAAAAACCAAGCAAAATTCCATTATGTTGAGATGTCAAAAAAAAAACAACCCAACAACAAAAACCAAACAAACAAACCCCACAAACCAGATTTGCTTTGCTATCAAGATTTAGCAAAAAAGTTCTTCTAACATCAATGAGTGACATTGCCTAAATGCCTGTGTCTGCAACACAGAACTTTCAGATAGTCTGTGTAAACTTAAACCATCATTAAATTCACAGGTTCAGGATCATTAGTTTGAGCACCACCAAATAAATATTTGGAATTTGTACTACTCTAACATAATTTAGATTAATTAGCTATTATTGCTAAGCTCCTCTCTCACACACACAAATAAAGGGCAACACAGAGCTGATGAGAGTACAAAGTGTTAACATACGTTTACCATACTAATGCTAATCAAAGGGTACATGAATCAGAGAGCTCATGTCTTTAAGGGGTTTAGAGTTAAAAGCTGAGTAAAGATGGTTACCAAAAAAAAGCCATGAGCAAGAGCTGTAACACTTCAGTTCAAGCAGGGGGAAGACCAGAAAGATCAGAAGATCTGCAAGTGCTCTACAGAAGCTAGCAACCTTTCTAAGTGTGCTTTCATACTGATGATGGACTCAGAGCTGTCAACGTATAAATAAAATAACTCATTAAAATCACAGAATAATTTTCTTGATCTAGGATTATAGAGTTTGACCCTTTATCTTATAGATATTAAGAAACTAAAGAACCACCTAGCACAGACAAACAGGTTAAGCGATGCAGACAGTCTATAGTGCAGATGTACAAAATAGACACCTAGCAACTTCAAGAACTTGATATTTTATCATTAAAAGCTATTATTTTTTCACTGGTTTAATGGAGTTCTTGTGATTTATACCAGCTGAAAATCTGACCTTTATTCTTAAAAATGTTTAGTTTAATTTCACAAACTGGAAGTGTTTTGGCAACTTACAAGTACAAGGGGGGAGTAAGGGAAGTGATCAAATGGCAAAGTAGAGTTTTCACATCTCACTCCTCAAAACCTGATTAATTTTAAGGGTCTTTAAGGTCTGAGTTATATCGTATCTTATAGGAGTGAAGTTCTCAGAAAATCTTCCCAGTTTCAACTTTACACTGGAAATGAAGCAGCTTACTCGCACACACCCACACACACTACAAAAGTCAGTTATTTCCCACTAGCTGTCATAGATGTAAAGGAGTAAATGCTGGCTCTGATCAAGACACTAAACAGCTTGAAGGTCATAAATAACTCTGACAGTTCTACATAAACTTCATGTACAGACCACTTTCAAGCACCAGAGTTGATCCAAGCACCAGCGTTGATCCAATTTCTGTCAACAGAACAAGAGTGTATTAAATGGGGGGTGTAGTTAAGATACAGTGAAGTGGAATAAAAGCAATCAAATAGGTTAAATTTCACTCATTCTGAATTTTCTACTTTTACAGCCTCCACCTCTAACAAAATCAAAAATGATTTAAAGACTTAATGTGATGAAAGTAACCTGTAATGGTGCAAAGGAATGTCTATTCAATGCTCAGTGAAGTTAAGCTGGCTATTCAAAGACACAGAACTAGGAAAATGTAAAGTTATGATTTTCACAGAAATGTCCTACTTCTGACATTTTACATATGCACAGTAAGATGGGTAATATTTTTACTATGTATTTGAAGAATGATAGGTAATAATTGTAGATTATTTTGCCTTTATTCCAACATGTCCCAGATTCTATAAATTTTTTCCCTTACCAGAAAGATGTGCTAATAAAAGAATAAAAGAATTTGAGATTTGTTGTTGTCAAACAATAACATCTCCTTACTTCTCTACCACGTATTTTTATGAAATCATAGCGGGAAAACCTGCCTAAAATGAAACTTAATAAACTCTACTGTAATACAAACATATAAGACAAATGGTGCAAACAGAAAAAGTGAGAGTGTTTTGGAGGGGTTTTATTATGACTTGCTATGAAAACCTTCCCTTTTAAGTTGTTCTTAGGCTTATTAGGTGTGTTCCAACAACAGAAAAAAAAGAACTCTAGACATACTGAGATTTGCACCAGGGCTGATTTTTTGCATGTATACACCTGCAACAGACACTTCAGCCTTCTCAAAAATGTAACGGAAGTTTACAGTTACTGTTTTCAGAGGTCTTCTTTCAGTTAGGATGTATCATTCTGGATTCACAAACCTCAAAATGTGAATGTAAAATAAACAACACAGTTATGAGTGAATGGAATGGAAGCTGGGTTTATTTTTGGCTGAAGCGTGGTTGCCTCTTTAGTATTAATGGTGTGTAACTCACAATGGAAAAGACAGAGAACATTATAAAAATATATATTTTAAAATTCCTTCTTTTTACCTGTTTATCTTAGTATTGAGAGAATATATTATCATTAATATGATGAGATAAAACCCCAGATATCATGATATGGAACTTCAAATAATCTCACACAAATGCAATTTGAGTCACACAATTTAAATGGAGTATTTCCAATTACAGGTGTTATATATATATTTCCAATTACAGGTCTTATATAAAGTATGAGATATTTATAACACATTAAAAAATACTGCTTTCCATCTCAGTGTGCTTTATATTCAGCATCAGAGCCAGCTATTGTAAAGTTCAGGCTACAACCCCATTACCTGCAGTCTATTCATCCACCCATAGCAAAGCAAAAATGTTGGAGAGTTTTTAGGCAGATGCACATAGTGTGAAGACAGGTAGACCAGATAGGACTAGAGAAGATATATAGATTGGGTTTTTCTTATAACTGCATAGACTTACAGTAGCAACTTATTGCTAGTGCAAAAATTTATCCATGACCTTGGTAAACATATCTTTGGTCTGGGGTTGGTGTAGCTTTGTGAACCAGAAGAGTTTCCTGCAGAGTCTTGGGTCTGCCCTGCTTTGCTCCCAGCTCTCAGTCCTCTGCCTACATGCTCTGCGTTTGTTACAGTGGTGCTATGTGGCAGGTGACATCAATCAGCAACAACTTATGGCCAAAAGTACAGGTAGAAGATTTAAATGCCACAGAATGTATTAGGTGGCTGCATTTCAGAACTAGATGTGGTAGCACAAGCACTTCTGGTAAGAATTGAGCTCACTCTGTCATCCCCAGTCTAAATCTAGCTGCTGATGGAGGTTTTATGCAACAGAGACTTTTTGTCTGCAGATAGCTCCTATTTGAGGTTGCAGCACTAAACATATTCTGGGGCTCAGTGGTTATAAAGTAATAATCCCACCCCCTCTTCACAAAAAAAAAAGTGATTGGTTCCCCAAAACTGTGAACAATATCAATTAGGGAAAAGCCAGGTATGAAGAGGACCTAATATTATTTTCTCCTTTCTTGCAGAACCACTCATAAGATTTGAGCTGTGCATAGAAAGCTTAACCTATAGTTCTTCATATTTTCAGTATGGATTCTGGTTGCTGCAGTGTATGGCAGTCATCATATTTGCATTTACAAAATTAATATTTTGCTATTTGAATTTAAAAGTTTGAATCTGCAAGACAGAAACTGAATGTAAAATATTTTGTGCTTTACCACTGGGAAATCAGAGACACAAAGAAAAATTACAGCCATGCAATTTGTCCTAAAAATGAAAGTTTAGTAAGAAATATGCCTACAGGAAATCTTTAAAATATTCACATTGCCCTGCCAAAAGACGGTATTTGTGTGATATTTGAAAAGTCATAGTCTTTAATGTGAGCTTAGCGTTTGTAAATGCAGATGAATTTATACACACCTCTAGCATAATTATTTTCTCCATTAGCTCCCAAGTGTGCAAAATTCTGAATTCTAATTGGATGACATTAATTAGCATCTGCTAGGGATACACAATATTTCAAAGTGTGTACCAAGTCATGTACTCTCAAACCTAATTCTCAGGCTAGCAATCAAATCATTGGTATTACCAAGTCACCCAGTATTTCATTAGTTAAGGTTCACTTTGGAGTTATACAGATAATTTTCCATAAAGGTGAGCAAACACTGAACTCTGTGGTTGCAGCTGAGGGAAGACAAACCAGAAGGGCACAGGAGAAAGAAGAATGGAACTACTGTGGGTCTGCTGACGGTGAATAAAATGTGTCCGTGTGTAATAAAGTTAATTAAGACCAGGGACCAAAATGAACCCAGGGGCAAAACTTTTAAGGGAATTTAAAAAGGGGCAAGAGACTGAACGTTAGACGCTTCTAATAATTATGAATTCAGGGAATGTGAGTTGCAAGGCAACTGATCCCTAAGCATGGCTAATGAGATCATAAAATCAATCCTATGAATTGCATGATCCCTCCTTAGCATTTGCATTAAGGTAACAACCAAACCTGCAACAATAGAATCTAGGACAGCTATTATATTATTTAAACACCCTCGCCATTAGAAAGTTTGTTACAATTTCTAATTTGAGCTCTTTCCTTGTCACATTGTCGCTGGAAAAATAGTTTCAACTCAGGCAATTTCATTCAAATTTTATTGCTAATTAATACAAACTTAATTGCTCATTTGGGTATTGAGGGGAAAAAAAAGACAATTAAAGACTTCCCTTAGGGAAATACCTATTCCCTTTCCCAGACTTGGTTTCAGTCCAACTCTTCTCCTACTCTCTTTCTAGGCTTAACTTCTCCTGTTGTCACTAAATGTTGCATTCAGTTACACTGCCAGCCTCGCTGGTGAGGTGCCTGTGTAATGGTTTTTTCTGCTGTCCCTCGACCCTTACTCATTTTCTCCTGCTATTCCATGTTTCTTAATGCTCCTGTTTTCCAGCAGGGTCCTTCAGGGGCCACAGCTCCACAATGATGTCCCTACCCCAGCATGCATTGCCCATCCTCTGAGAGGTGCTCTGCTGTGGGTCCTCTAAGAGACCCTCTACAGGATATCACTCAAGGATTTCCTCACTTTAGTGCGGGTGGCCCATATCTCTTAGAAGTGTCATTGCCCTGGGCTGGGGCTGCAGCCTATCAGAGGTACCTTCTCTGGCACTGAGTGCCTACTTCAAGAGTGAGTCAACACCCATCCTCCCAACAATGTCCTATTCCATTTGCCTCCTCCATTTCTCCTCCTCTACTCTATCCCCACATATCTCCTCTTGTGGCTGCACCTGTTCTGGAACACTGTTGAACAGCAATTCCTGGTGCTCACCTGCCTGGCTGCAGTGTTGGTGCCCCTCTCACTTATGCTAAGTTATCCTGTTCTCTCAGGGATCAATTACATCCTCAGCCATTTGCTGCACTTCTCAGGATGCTGTCCAGTTAGTTCACCCTTTAACATAATTGCCTAAGACTTTCATGGCATACTGCAGAAACTCCCCAGTGCCCAGGAAAGCAGAGCAATATTTCTCATGACTTACATATTTAGCAACTTAGTGTGGTGTTTCGCTTTTTACTTAGGTTTGATATTGAACCATTCATTGTAATGTCAAGATCTTCCTGCACAGAACCATTGTCAGCTAATCCTTATCTTGATTCAGCAAAACATTTAGCTAACTGTACATATTGACCAATGTCAGGTTACATTTCATTTATCTCAGACCATTTCCCCAAGTTGTCAAGCCCATTCTGAAATCTCATTTTACAATACTTGAAACCAACTATTGTGTTTGTAAGCAATCCCACTCAAGTACAACCCCCTGCGACTAAGACCTTTACTAGAAGTACTGACTACTGTTGTCAATAGCTTAGATTCTCTATTACATGGGCTCTGGAAATCACCACTTTGTGTAATTTCTTACGTTTGTCTTCCCCTAAAAACCCAAGCATGCATTTTTTTTTTTATATTCTTTTCTCTCCATTATGACTCATGCAGTAAAATACCCTTCTGATCACATACATTACAGCAAGCGTTTGTGGAATATACTTGAAAAGATTTAGTTCCAAGTGGTAGTAAGGCATTGCTTGGAGAAGTGCTAACAACACAAAGTTAGGATAACAGAGTTACAGGGACCTGCCAGTAATTCCAATGTGCCAAAATTATTTCCACATCTCCTGCTCTATTTCTCTGTGTTACTGTGGAGAGATGAGGCTCATAAAGCATTATAGACACTACAAGCACTCAATTAGCATGTTCCAAACTGTGGATTGAAGTTCTTTCTTCAAATTTGCACTTTGGAAGCAAACTCCTTGACTACTACTGAAAATTTATGTCACTCAGGCTTGAATATGTCAGTTCTGGGGTTCAAGATACATCTTCAACCCAGGCACCTCTCTTAAACTAGTATAGCAATGATAAATTTCAATCGACTCTCCTTCACTCCGCCTTTTTGTTTCATTTCAGTCACCCATGGAGTGGTCTGATAAGCACACAGGGACACATAACACCGTGAATCCACAAGTAATGTTTGTTTTCAATATTAGAATTTCTGGTTTTGAATTAGATATGGGTATGCTTCCCAATCAAGAGTTTGACTTTGTTCCTGCCTTCTCCAGTTCTGTACAAATAAAATAGGCATACATAAAATAGTCAAGTACTTCCATTTCTCCAGAGTGCAAATTCTTGCTCAAACAAGCAGATTCGTTCTGTATGTTGTCATATAATTCTGAGCTCCTCCTACAGCTCACATCCACTACCATATTTTTATAAGAAAGTAGAGAAGCTGTAATCTAATGTATTTGACTTCTCATGTGACTTTAAAGTTTGAGCCACATAGCTGTGTCTCTCAAATGAGGGAGTTAATTTTACAGTGGCATTTTCAACATCTTCAACTAGGATATATGAGCTACCAAAAAGTTGTTTTGCAATGAGTTTTTAAAAACTTATTTTTATTCTTCTGCTATGAAATAATGCTTGGATCACACACTTACAAGGACAGTGAAAGTTTAATGATGTAAGATTGTCAACCTAAAGGTATATAACTGTTAAGCTACTATATGGATGGAAAAATAGGCACCTCATAAAGTCTTGGCTTATTTTCCTCAGTTCAAAAAAAAAAAAATGTTTTAGAAGTATATTGATGCAAAATACAAAGGAGAACCCTTGAATGATCAGAATCCTGCTTTATGAGTTTGTAGCCATGTGGATAATATCAACTGACAGAGGAATTCGACAGACTTAAAACATACGAACCAAGGCTGACAGACCTCTGAAACTTTAAATCAGCAGCGCTCTAGTTGCTACCATATGTCACTGTGCTGGGTTCCGCAGTAGCAGTCATTTTTCTCCTTTTTAGTAGCTGGTGCAGTGCTGTGTTTTTAACTTTCAGCTTGGGAACAGCGCTGATAACATTGAAGTTTTCAGTCGCTGCTCAGTAATGTTTACTCTGATCAAGGACTTTCTGAGTCTCATGCTCTGCCAGGGGGGAGAGGAAGCTGGGAGGAAGCAGAGACAGGGCACCTGACCCAAACTGACCAAAGAGGTATTCCATACCACAGCACATCATGCCCACTATATAAACTGGGGACAGTTACCTGGAAGGATTAGACCAGTGCTCGGTCGGACTGGGTATCAGTCAGTGGGTAGTGAGCAGTTGTATTCTCTTCCCTTGTTATTTCCCTTATCATTACTATTATTGGTGGTACCAGCAGTGGTTTGTGTTATACCTTAGTTACTGGACTGTTCTTCTCTCAACCCGTGGAAGTTACATTCTTTCGATTCTCCTCCCTATCTCTCCGGGCACGGGGGAGGAACAGGGGGGAGTGAGCAAACAGCTGTGTGGTTGATTTACAGCTGGGCTTAAACCACAACAGTCATACACAGAATGATCTTTCCCGGGGTGAAGAATTTTGCATATTCCAACAGACTTGAGTTGAAGGAAATTGATTCAATGCATTGACAATTAAAAACAGAGTTGGATGGTGAGAAACATAAAATAAAATGCCATCTCCTGCTCCTCTGTCTCCCCACCCCAAAAGGCACAGGAGGATGGGAAATGGGGGTTGCATTTGGTCCATAGCAGCTCCTTTCTGCTGCTCTTTCCTCTTCACGCTTTTCCCTTGCTCCAGTTTGTAGCCATCATGTCTATGGGGCTTAGCCACGCCTTGTGGTGGTCCTGTTAGATCTGGCTGGAACTGGCTGTGTCTAGCATGGGGGAGCTCAACAGAGGCAACCCTGCAGTCCCCCTCCAGCCCCTGGGTACCTGCACCCCATTCACCTTTTCAGAGACTGCTGTCTATCAGAAGCCACTGCTGTATGCCACACCTGGGATACTTTGAATAAATGCAGTTCTGCTCAATAATTTTCAAGACTAAAGAGGGCAAAAATATTTAGGAAACTATTTTTTCTCATTAAAAACTTTTTTTCCTTTTTTTAAATAAAAAGGAAAAAATACCAGAAAAGGATATCCTTTGTGGCCAAACTTGCAAGGTAACATTCCACTTACAAAATGTAGCTTTTAATTCAGTATGTAGGTTTTATAATGATAAGGAAATCCTTCATACATCATAGACCTATGCAGAAAAGTGTAATTGATATAAATGATTAAGAAATGTTCCATGAACCCCTTACTGTATTGCATTATGGTTCATCAGAAAACCCAGTGCCTAAAATCCAAGTTAGAGAGAGCAAGGCAATAAGTAGCAACTTTCTACACCTTCATGCTTTGGAGAGCACCCCACTGCTGATGTTACATTCAGATTCCCCGACAATCAGGGAGCTACTGTGGCATGGAAAAATTCTTTTTGTCTTTCTCTTATTCACACTAACACACACTCACTTAGTCCCTCATTTCACATCCTCAACCAAGACACCTTTCCAGTCACTCTTTTCTGAATTAAGTATTTTTCCAGAAATTCTTCCATTCCAACATGTCTGAAAGGCTTTTTGAAAAGTTGTTCAAGAGAAAATAACTAAGTATGAAGCTACATTTCAGACCTGCAGAATTTTTCCCTCACTTATTGATTTTCACAGTTATTTCTACATTTTAATGTCATTCTCTGCAGGTCATACACAATGTATATCCTGTTTTCCAAGAAATAGCTTTAATTTCTAAAATGTCCATCATGCCTTTTTAAATAAGAGCTTACTGGACACTAATTGCATGGGACTTTTAGACAGAATGAAGATAAAAATAGTTTATGATGATGTTGTGAGCAGCATTTAATTTCCAACTGTTAGACCCCCATTCGTGTCTGCTAATGTAATACAATTAATCCTATAATTTCAATTGCTTAATTTTTCATTAGAGATGTTATGATATCTTGGGTATGTTCGTGTCCATGTAAGGAATAAATTCTTTTCTGTTCCTGTGGATGCTAGCAAGTGAGAAAGACAGACTTGATTTTTCCTACGCTAAAGAGTTCTGTCATTTCTCTTTCAACACACTGACAGCTGAAGTGAAAAGAGAAGCAACTAACTGACAGCTGCCTGGCAGGCTGCATGCAGTCCTAATTACAGCTTTTCTACAGGGTTATGCTCATGCTTGCACTCCTGCCTGTAAGGTCTCAGGTCATGGTTTTTCTTATATATATAATCAATATAATATTTTTCAAGTTTGAAACTTTACAGTAAGCCATATAAATCTTGAGAGAGTGATAAAGGGAAGCTCTCTGGCTTCTGCTAACAACCAAGCATTTAAAAGCAACTGAACAATATTCATGAAAATATTTGCTTTTTCTTTGGTATGTGCCATCCATTTTTATGATTATCTGCTCTTTTTCTCCTTCTTTATGCTTTGTTTATTACCTTAGTCAACCCACTCAATAACAAGGCTACTTTCAACACAGATTGCAGATTTGCAGATTTTAAATCCAGGCTAAGTTATGGGCCACTGGGAAGTAATAGCAGCCACATAAAATAAAATATTTCTTGAACTTACTTCTGCTGAGTCAAGTGAAAATAGAATTGCTACCCAATTCTCAATTCATTTATTCTACTTGCTGGAGTGGAAGAACGAAATGCTATCTTCTATATCCCACGAAACACAAGATGTGAAATTCCAAGGGGAAGGAAAAAACAAGTGCTGGCATTATTAAAAATGATGGAAAAAAATAATAAATTAATCAAACAAGATGGTCTGAGGCATGCTGTGAGTAAGAAGTCCCACATCAGGCTGAAATGCCACTCTACCACATATGGTGCTTGCCTTATTTCAAATAGAATAGAGAACCTGAAACTCCAGGAGATTCAGACAGTTAATTGAAGCTGAACTTCAGCAAATATTGCGTCCAAACAAGATTATTTGGGCTTTTTGCTGGGCTATGGAAGTTTTGCTCATTTTTAGCTGCAATATATCGAAAACAGCTTCAAAGCAATATATAAATGTAGTTCAACAATGTATCAACCTTTGTAAAATGCTATCACAGCTACTAACAATAGCAAAAAGCTTTCTCAAAAGAATTTCTTTGTCCATGCTGGCTGACTTTCATTTTCTTCTTCACCTTGAGCTTTTGATCTGAATTTACCCCTAAACTACCAGGTATTCCTCACTTTGATCCAAGCACAAAGTGTCACTGTCAAAGGTTTACTATAGATTCTAATTGACTTTCCTACAATATATATTGCTTGTGAGGAGCATAGTCAAAGCTTATTGTGATTTGAAGCTTTATATTTTATCATTAGAATCGTTATATTTAGAGATAATCTGCTGTGAATCAAGCACACAGTAAAACATTTCAACTAGAAGACATGAAGCTATTTCTAATAATGACTCCTTCACTTTTTACTTGAAATTTTAATTTCAGAAGTATCCTTATTTCTCCTCCCTTATGTAAAAAGGCAAATTCACCCAAGATCTTTTTTAAAATATTATTACTTTTTCATTATTTTCCCCACCTCAGACTTCAATAGTGTACTGATCACAACTTATTACTATCAAAATATTGTTCATTTTCTCATCTATCTGTTACTCTCTATTAGCAAGCATCCATCCATGAACTACATAACTTTTCTATGTAGCTGCTTACAGTAAGTACCATCTTTTAAGGTGTTTTAATTCGATGAAAGCAAACGAGAGCTAAGGGGACTGGCCCATACCCAGGTACCATTTCACTTCTACCACCATCCCCACAAAAAATTAAGAATTTTTCCCTAATAAACCATAACTGTTGCTAGAGGCATTTTGCTGTCAGGAAACAAAAATCCCTCACATTAAAACTAATATCTTTTTGATACTGAAAATCCTTATATCCATGCTAAAATTTGTCAGAAAACTGAATGACATTCAGTCTTTTATAACCCTCTTGTAAGCAAGCTAAAGAAAGATGGTCTTAAGGTACATGGTATCAGGTGTTATTGAGATCTTTTCAGGATATATTCTTGTGTTGGTTTGTACACAAAAGTTAAATATTGTGTTGGGATTTTGGACAGCAGCATGGCCTACCAATTTTATATGGCAGAATGATTAATATGCTATATAACCAGATTAATTATGTCCTGTTTGGGGGTGAAATGGGAAAACACTGACCAGTTTAGGACAACACACTTCAAAAAACACAATGGGCTAGATGAGGCAAATCTGAATGAGAACAGCTAATGGAGCCAGAGACCTAAAAGACTCAAACTGAATTTTGAGAATGACTAAAAATGGCTGGTTTTAAGATGAGAATATTTAGAAGACATAAAAATGACATAAATAAAAGGTTGCTGCCACTGAAAACAAGAACATTTTGCTCATGTCTACAGCAAATAGATAAACTAAGGTCATGTCAGAAGATTTGTCTTATGCAATAAACTTCTTAGCAACATAAATAGTGGTAACCTGAAATAAACAGCCCGAAAGCTTGCAGATTTATCCTCACTAGAGTATTTTAAGAAAAGGCTACATAAATATCTGCCAGGGATAACACAGCTATAGTTGATAAAGGCCACAGCAGGAAAAGGAAGCAGACGTCTTCCTTTCCAGCCTGGCAGGTCTCCCGGGCCAAGAGTCAGCAGAAAAAAGGACTTTTCCAATTAAATCTCAGAAATCACACTGCTCTTATTTTTCAGGCCTGGAACCTCATGAGATTGAAAGGAGGAGCCACTTGATTTGACAGGCTCCTGTGCTGCTTCAGTACCTTTCATGGCACTTTCTGGCTCATCAGCCTGACTTAACTTTCATGGGTTTGACAGCAACAAGTCTCAAGTGGGGGAGAGGGGAAGTACTAGAAAAGTTATTAACCTATTTACAAATATTACCAGACCAGCACATGATGAAATACCACCAACCATCCATGCTCATTTATTCCTAATAAATAGATAGGGTGAAGTCATTAGCAGCCATGGCTTACTTTTCTATAAACTGGAGAGAAGGATGCATATTTTTTCATAGCCTGAATGCTGCACGGAACGTCAATGAAGACACAAAATTGTTGAGTGCAAAATTAGGCCGATCACGTAGAGTCTATTACACAGTCCAGCAGGCATCTTAGCTTGAAAATATTTCTTAGCAAACAGTTTCCAGTTTTAAATTTTTAGATTAGAAAAATTGATTGTTATGATTTTATTAGATTGAAAAATCTTTAAAGCTACAAGAATGCAAACATATTACATTGAAACAGCAGATAGCTGCCAGCACTGGGGATGCACAATAGGCTACTCATAGAAAGGTAAAGGAGAGAGTAAGTATATTTCAAATGTGAGTTATTTTATCCAACACTAAAATGTAGAGCACAAAGAAATCAAATACAACTATCCATTTCAGAGCGTTGACAAAGCCTATGAGATTATCTCACTTCTTTACATAAGATAAAGGCAGGGACAAACCTAACATGCTTAGTTTTTTGCCTATGAAGGATCCATGAGTCTTTCTTCATGCTGCAGGTAATTGTAGATTCAATACACTAGAGTCCACCAGACCTTTGCCAATTACTTCTATGGGAACAGAATAGAGTCCAACTAGGGTAATATACACTTCTGCTAGGCTTGTCATAGCATTGCATATATATATATATATATAATTATGTACTCAGAACATTTGCTGTGAGAGATGTTCCTTTCAGATTCCTTTGCTGAGACTTCCACTGCTGCAGTTTACATCTCTACTGTAATGGACACCTAATTAGCCCCTCAGTTGCCTAGCTGCCATGGGCAACACAAGATCATGCTGTTTTATATTTCCATAACTTGACCAAAAACTGCCTTTTACATCTCCCAAGGAGTGCCAAGAAAATAACAAGGAAACAGATAGTTTTACTCACAAAGACTGACAAAAAAAACAGAACCTGGCAAAATTAATCGTCTCTCAGATGAGCCTTAGGAACTTAAAAGCATTCTGTAGCTAACAGTATGGAAAAATTTGATGCATATTACTTTCACAATTTCTTTTTTGTCTGTTCTTAAAAGTTCACAAAATATTAGACTTGGAGATAAAATATGGCATACAAATTATAACAACAAAAATATAGTGTCTATTTAATGAAAGAATTTTTCACCCCTTAAGACAGAGAACTCGAACACCTTTAAATATGAGGTTAATGTCAGTCAGGATCAGGATGGAATGAAAGATATTTTAGCTGTTTGATTTATTAACTTTAATGTGTTTTAGATATTTTAAGTGTATCTGAACTGTCTGAATTTTGTAACTTAACCTCAGGATAGTTATTATTTAAACTTTTTACTTGTTTCCTTCTTTTAAAACACAAGATTATTAAATAGGCACTATTATTCATAAGTCTACTTTGACATAAGTGATTCTTGGAATTGTACAGAGTGTTCAACAGACCCTCATGTTTGACTAAATTGTAGTTACTACTTTAATTAGAGATATTCAAAGCATAAAAATGCATTTCAATAATAGAAGTCAAAAAAAAATTAAATTCATTGTATCATTCTAAGACAATTCTCAGTTATTACTTGTAATTTAACTGATGGCACAAAAAATCCAGAAACCTGGACATTTTGAGGCACATTTGTTAGCAATATTAGGTGAGTCATGAGGATTGACCTGCTCCTCCACTTCATCTCACAGTGAAGATACTATCACAGAACATTTTGAGACCCCATATAAAAAGAATGACTATCTACAAAGTATTCTATTAAGTATATTTGAAACACTAAAGTTTATTGCAGTACGTTTGAGCCCAAATTATTCTATGTTTTCTTATTTACAAGTATAAACATTACTTTAATGTTTAGCCATATCTGAAACAGCAGCTGATCTAGTTTCAAAATATATGGTTCAGGCACATGACAAGCAAAAAGTTTAAGAAAAATTATTAAGGGTGCGAACAAGAAAAACCCATACTTTAGACCTCATTCCAGGATTTTTTCATTTCGGACAAAATAGGTACACCAGTGCCCTTCAGTTCATCCTGAGTATCTCATGACTGAGGTTTTTGGCCAACTTTGCTGCCTTTTGGTTAATAAAATATGTTATATTGCTTGCATTAAATGCAATGAGCTTAAAATGTAATGGTACAACAAAAAACTCAGGAACAATGGATAAAAGCCTCATACCTACTATAGTTTTATAACACTGCTTTATTATACAATATATTCCAGGTACAGCAGCTATAAAGTGCTCTTAACCATCTTTACCCATTCCCATTAATTGCTATGTATCATCATGCAAGGCAAAGATAATTGGCTTTAAAGTGATCTTGAATGAACTTCAAGGAGACAAACTGCCCTTCTGAAGGGGACCAAAGAGCTGAGGATGTGTGCTTGGGCAGCAATTTTCTCCTCAACTAGGAAAAGAAGAGGCAGGATGTAGGATCACCAGTTTCTGGGAGGAGGCAGGTTACCCGGGCTTGTAGGAAGGATAGAATGACAGTCACAGGTGAATGTTAAAGGTGAATGCAAACAAAAGTATTTCATATGAAACACAATCACCTGTTTGGCAGCTTTTCTATACACAGGTGATAGAAGTTACAAAGGCTTTATTTTCTTAAGGAACATTTTAAAGTAAAAATGGTGAGTACAACATTTATGTCCTGCTTTGTTACTACTAGAATTCTTGCCAATAAATAACAACAGGAGACTGAATTTGTATTATTTGCTGCTATACTGCCTTTAGGATGATGTAAGAGCTTTGATTCCTTGAAAGAGGTGCTTTAAGCTGTCTCTTGAGGTTTGATGATTTTGTTCTTCAGAGGAAGAGCTTACTGTTGTAATCTTCAAGTTGGAGTAGCACATGGGCTGAATTTCAGTTTCCTTGCCATATCTTTCTCATTCTCGTACATCCCAAAGGATCAAACCCTGAAATATTATCTTCCCAAATCACCTAAACAAGAATGGAAAGGAGGAAATCTCCCTGTTACATTTGCTAGATAACTAAGGATAGGCTGGTTGCAAGAGGTCAATTGAATTTCCTCTAATGTGCACAAGCTAACCATTTGCAAAAGCAGCCGTGATATACAGGTGTATCTAGTGGGTAGTCCTCATTCTTAAACTTCCTATTTCATGACTAAATGCCATTTTAAGGGTAAAATATGTGGCTGGTTTTCCATCCTGTTGGACGGAAAGACTGGCCAAATTGTTTCCCTGTTGAAAGTTATAGCTTTGAGTCACCAGGTAGTTACAAACATGGAGGCATCCTAAGTTATCTTAATTCTCATACAACTGATAAATATTTAGTGATAGGATCTTTGACCAGAAGCAAGAATCCCCGCATGGAATACACCATATAGACAAAAAATAAAGTCAAGCCTGCTGGAACTCAGGATGAGTAATGCAGACATTAAAAACATGCCTGGTGAGATACTCAGCTCCTTAACTTGCAAGAGATGCTTATACTTCCTTCAATGGATAGACTCACAAACCCATTTTTTATCTTTTCCCCATGGCAAACATTGTAGTTTAAAACAAAACAAAATAAACAACAATAAAAAATCCTGCATAAACACTGTTAGTTTTGAGTGGCTTCATTCTTACAGATATTCAAATGATATAGCTTCCCTAATTCACAACACTTACTTTGGTTTGACGTAGAGAGATTGTACTCATAGAATCATAGAATAGTCAGAGTTGGAAAGGACCTTAAGATCATCTCGTTCCAATCCCCCTGCCATGAGCAGGGACACCTTACACTAAACCATATCACCTAAGGCTATGTCCAGCCTGGCCTCAAACACCGCCAGCAATGGATCATTCACAGCTTCTCTGGGCAACCCATTCCAGTGCCTCACCACCCTTACAGTAAAGAATTTCTTCCTCATATACAATCTAAACTTCCCCTG